>JAODAL010023689.1:0-62145 GCA_025379985.1 Phyllomedusa bahiana
TCAATGTCCAGTCAACAAAAATGGGGGTTGAAAAAAAACCCTTTTTCCGGCATTTTTGTAATCTGGGGTCAGACAGGTTTAATGGTCATACTGTGGCCCAGGACAGGGACAGTATATGTCCAGTTCAACTAAAATGGTGGTTGAAAGACTCCTTTTTCTGGCACTTTTTAAACTGTGGGTCAGACAGGTTTAATGGTCATTCTGCGGTACAGGACAGATATAGTTAGTTTCCAGTTCAACTAAAATGGTGGTTGAAAGACTCCTTTTTGCGGCACTTTTTAAATCTGGGGGTCATGCAGGTTTGGGGCTCATGCTACGTTCCAGGACAGGGATATTCAATGTCCAGTTCAAGTAACATGATGGTTCAAATCATACTGCCTTCTGGCACTTTTTAATTTGTGGGATATGCAGGTTTAAGGGTCATGCTGTGGTACAAGACAGGGATAGTAAATGGTCTGTGACTTTTTTTCTGTGACTTTTATAACCTAAGTGTGTTGCCTAAGATGTAGCACGTATCCATTTGACTGTTGTGGATGTTAATTTCAGCTTCTCCAGCCTTGTTTGGGTGTAATAATGAAGGTGTTGTTGCTCTCCCATAGACTTTAATGGTAATCGCTCATAATCGATGCTCACTATCGAAAAACCTTATCGATAGCGGCCGACTATCGACTATCCCTCGATCTCGATAGCCAACGCAATCGCTCAACACTATACCTAAGTTTAGATGTTCACAGCTAAAAGCATAGTTGTCTGTGTGAACAAAGAGAATAGTTTCGCTAAGCTGTTTTGAGAGAGACCGAGCACACGTCCTGTTCTTATGAGACACAGACATACACTGATCATGAACAGGAAGGGCTGTTCTATGTAAAACGAGGTCATGTGATTTTTCCAGCCAATCACAACCATACACATCCCAGTCATGACGTCGCACACCCAGCTCACCCTGCTCTATTCTCTAAGCTGATTTGCTGGCCGCCAAAATGACAGGAAGCGCCGAAAATGGCGCGATATTAATAGATTATGCGCAGATTTTAACCTAAATTATCGCGTGATCGAAAAAATCCGATCAACATAAAAACCGTGCCGATAATAATCGCTCAACACTAACTGTGAACCATCCTGATTGACTTTAACCCCTTAATGACCCTGGATGTATGAGTACGTCCCAGGGTCGCTAAGGGGGTTTGCGGCGGACTCGCTCGGTGACCCCGCCACACAGCCGCCGCAGCTAACACCCGGCGGTTACAGCGCGGGGGGGGGGGGGTGTGGCACCGTAACTGCGGGGATCCGATGCCTGGACATGGCAGTGCGAAGCGTTGCGAAAGCCTCCATCACTGCCATGTTCTCGTTTGCCCCAGGCAGGAAGTGGGGAAACAGCCATCTTGGTACAGCCTAATGCATTGTCTATGCAATGCATTGGGCTATATTGACGATCGTGCCCCCTAGTGCTGAAGCGCCCTAGGAAGACCCAATATTAAAGTAAAAACAATATATAAATAAAGTTTTAAAGTACAAAAAAAGTATTAAAAGTTCAAATCACCCACCTTTTCCCATTTTACAAATAAAAACAATAAAATAATAAAAAAGTAACACATATTTAAAATCACCGTGTCCGAAAAAGTCTGATCTATAAAAATATAACATCATTTATCCCGTGTGCTGAATGTCGTAGAAGAAAAAAAATTCCAAACGCCAAAATTGCGTTTTTTGGTCATTTTACATCACTTAAAAATTGGAATAAAAGTGATCAAAAAAGTCGCATGCATTCCAAACTGCTAGCAATAAAAAGTACACTTCAGCCCACAAGAAATGCACCCTCACTGACATCCGTTGATGTTAGTACAAAAAAGTTATTGGTCGCACAAAATGGCACCGCGTTGCAAATTTCAAAAATATAAAATGTTTGGAATTTTTTTACATTAACAAAACATACATGAAACATACATTTTTTGTATTGGATGATTCATATCAACTTGTATAATACAAATAAAACATTATATTTACTGAAGATTGAACCCTGTAAAAGCAAAAAACCCGCAAACATGGCGAAAGTACGTTTTTTTTCACAATTTGTCCCACTTGGAATTTTTTTGCGGTTTTCCAGTATATTCTATAGTACAGTGAATAGCATCATTAGAAAGTACATCTTGTCCCGCAAAATAAAAGCCCTCATATGTCTATGTAGGTGAAAAATAAAAAAAAGTTATGGCTCTGGGAAGGCGAGGAGGGAAAAACGAACGTGTCAACAAAAAAAATCGGAAGGTCCTTAGGTGGTTAAAAGACAACCCGTGCAGCAGCCCCACTGAATGGATTTTCTGACTGACAATTTTTTACACCACCAGCATTCTGTAAAACTTAGAACACGTTCACTCTTTTGGCCGGTTGTACATGTAGGTGGTTGAATCCACAAACCACGGACTGAACCGTCCCCCAAAATCACATACACAATGTCAAAATACTGGCCAGATTCTTTAATCAGAATCCGGCTGGTATTTTAACCTGTGGAAGCACCTTTAAATAGTTTTAATAAATCTGCCCCAATATATTGCATCTGATAATGGTCAAAAGAGAAGCAATGTAGTGTGCGAATGTCATAAATTATCATATTATTTCTATAACACATCACTGAGGGGATGGAGAGTGTATCAAAAGAGTGTATTAGTAGTTGTTCAGGCCATTGATATACTGTATTTGTTATATTGAATTTGGTTAAGGCTATGTCTACACAACACTGGTTTTTGATCAGAAAATCTGATTGTAACCAGTGCCCCATAGACAGCAATAATAAATCTGTGCTGTGGTCTACACAGCAAGGATCTTTTTCCGTTGTCTTTAAAATCCACTGGATTCCGGCAGATTTACAAACCTGTTGGATGTTCCGCAGGATTCCCATACATTGAATGTACGGGTCCAACAGCAAATCCAAAACCCGATCACAGTTTTTAGCGAAAATCTGCATAAAAACCACGGTCCAGCGAAATGACCTGGAATTTTGGACGGCATTTTAACACATGCTGTGTAGACATAGTCTTAGTTTGTTCGCACTGCTTTTCTCTTTGTTTTTATTAAAAATACTTATATTAACCACACATACCAGCACCTATCTTTGTTTCTTTGTCTTTAAGTTCATAGCTTAGTCTATAAATTATTACATGTAATATCTATTATATATTAGATGACTCATTATATGGTGTATATCTACATACATCCCTCCCCCCAATAAAAAAAAGTCCTGATCTCAACATCATTGAGTCCATCTTGGATTACTTTAGGAGACAGAAGTATCTAAGCAAGCCTACACTGACAGAAGATCCCTTCCAAGTTCCTTTGAAAACTGTATAAAAATGTACCTAGAAGAAATGATATTGTTTCAATGCTTAAGGGTGGTGGTCACACCTAATACTGATTTGATTTAGTTTTCTACTTTGTTCAAATCACTTTGCATTTTGTTAATCAAGAAAAATAAACTGTTAACACTTCCATTTTTTAAAGCATTCTTACTTTGCAGCATTTTTTTAAATCACACTTTTGCACAGTACTGTATGCTATAAATGTGTTTTAACTACTAAGTATACAATATATAAAGTTACAAGTAACTTTTTTTTAGAGATATTGAAATAATGTATATTTTGTGTATTTTGCATTGTAAATAAGGTATCCTTGACAGAGCGGAAGTTACATTTTTTCTTAACAGTATTAACAGTGAATTTAGACTAACCTTGAACCTCTGAACCTTGAACCTTGAACCTCTGGACCTTCCGGTCTCTAAACAACAGGAAAAGGACAGAGGAACAAGGGCTAAATAAGGTACAAAATATACATATGCAAGGATGACTGTTTTAAATTGGTGGTTCAGATGGCAATTCATCTGCATTTACATGGCTGTAGCTGTCACACTGCTTAAAAAGGCTCTGTGAATGCAGAGGAGCATCTAGGACACAGAGAAAGAAGAAACAGCCATTCTTGTGCAGTGAGAAGAGGAAAACTACACATGTTGGGTTTCTCTCCACACGGTGAGCAAGCACTTATTGTAGAAGACATGGGTGAATGTATTGCATGTGCTTCACCATTAAGAAAAAACTATTGGAGGACAGGAACAATAGAAATGAAGGATGAGCAATCACTTGAAATGGGTAATTTCAAGGGTGGGCATAAGAAAACAATTATATTTTTAAAACTGGTTGTGTCTGGACAATTTGATGAGTCAACATATTGTACACACAGCAATGAGCCATAATGATTCCTGATCCTACGAGGGTTGATGTGATGCTTCATAATTGGATTTTGATAATTTCGAAACAGGGAAAGACAAAGGAAATATCTTGAAGAATTGTCTTTCAGCATTAAAGAGAGCAAAAAATCCCTGTGTAGGAAATCTGTCCTTGTCCTTTTTTTAGGTTTTGGAGCCTTAAGCCATTAAGCTTTACAACTTTTACATGTTACCCTTTTTAGATGGAAAAACCTAGTGAGAATAACTTAAAGATACTAACATATATGTTAACATTAAAATACAGGTAATAGTACAGTATAGAACAATTTAAGAGTGGTAGGAACCTTTCTGAAGTTTCTACTTATGGAACGGAAAGGAAAGTAAAGTAAAAGACAAATACAGAACATTTCTGAATAAATCTTGCAGCCACAAAGCATAACTCATGGATAAGCATAATTCCTTAAAGAGGACCTATCACCTCCAGAGAAACCTCGTGAAGTAACTGGAGACTAAAATACAAACACTTTCTCAAATATGCTTCATTAGGAAAATCAAAGCATTTTACCTGTAATTCAGTTTTTTTTTTTTTTTTTTAAAAAAGCGCTGGCCTTTTAATACAGCTCTGAGGTTGGGCCAAGTCTGGAAAGGAGAGCTTGATGGATCACTATGTTCACAGCTGTGTGAAAGTAACTGTTTCTGAGCTGGAAGAGTCCATTATGCAGGGGGAGCCTGTAAATCTACATCACCAGCAGAAGTGTAATAAAGATGGCTGTGTTCTATGAAGGAGGAGGCTGAAGCAACAGGTAAACTGTCACACTATGTCCTCAGTTTGCTGTGCCTGTTGTACTGTATGTAATAAGAGACTCAGATCACCCTGTACAATCAGCTATGCCCTTAGCTACCCCTGCACAGTTGGTAACTTCCACACAAGGATTTCTTTTTGATAAGGATCTCCTGAGTTACAAAGTGAAAGTAAAACCTGTCCCCCTGCAATAAAAGGGAAATCCTCTGAATTGCCAATGAAATGTATTTGAGAATAGTAACTTCATCTACTATCAATATTTGTCTGTCTGTGTGGAGGTTATAGGTATCCTTTCATAGTTTCATAGTTTGTAAGGCTGAAAAAAGACAAGATGTCCATCCAGTTCAGCCTGCTATGCTAAGGTGTTGATCCAGAGGAAGGCAAAAACCCCCAATGAAGTAGAAGCCAATTGTCCTCGTTTTAGAGAAAAATTCCTTCCCGACTCCAATCTGGCAATCAGAAAAATCCCTGGATCAATGACCCCTCTCCTGAATCCTAGACACTATAACTTGTTATATTATTACGCTCCAGAAATGCATCTAAACCATTTTTGAACTCCGTTATTGAATTCACCATGACAAGTCCCTCTGGCAGAGAGTTCCACAGTCTCACTGCTCTTACAGTAAATAATCCCTTTCTATGTTTATGTAGAAACTTTCGTTCCTCAAGACATAGAGGATGCCCCCTTGTTCTAGATACAGCCCTGGGTATAAAAAAAATCTTGGAGAGATCTCTATTATTGACCTTTGATGTATTTAAACATATTTATTATGTCCCCCCTAAAGCCGTCTTTTCTCTAAACTAAATAACCCAAATCTTGCTAATCTTTCTGGGTTTACTGTAGTCCACCCAGTCCTTTTATTATTTTTGTTGCCCCTTTGTACCTGTACAAGCTCTACAATGTCTTTCCTGTGCACTGGTGCCCAAAACTGTACACAATATTCCATGTGTGGTCTAACCAGTGACTTGTATAATGGGAGAATAATGTTCTCATCATGTGCCTCTATGCCCCTTTTAATACACCCCATGATCCTATTAGCCTTGGCAGCTGCTGCCTGACACTGGCTGCTACAGTTAAGTTTACTGTCCACTAGGATTCCCAAGTCCTTCTCCATGTCACTTTTACCCAGTGTTTTTCCATTTAACATGTAATCATGTAATGGATTTTTCCTCCCCATGTGCATAACCTTGCATTTATCTGTATTAAACCTCATCTGCCATTTCCCTGCCCAGGCCTCCAACTTATCCAGATCCCTTTGTAATAACACATTATCCTCTATTGTGTTGATTACTTTACAGAGCTTAGTATCGTCTGCAAAGATCGATATTCTACTGTGTAATCCCTGTGTAAGATCATTAATGAAAATGTTAAAGAGGATAGGGCCCAATACTGACCCTTGTGGTACCCCACTAGTTACAGCGATCCAGTCTGAGTATGTACCGTTAATTACTACCCTTTGTTTTCTATCAGTGAGCCAGTTGCCTACCCATTTGCACACATTTTCCCCCAGTCCAAGCATTCTCATTTTATTTACCAACCTTTTATGTGGCACCGTATCAAATGCTTTAGAAAAATCTAGATATATGACATCCAGTGCCTCACCCTGATCCAGTCTAGCAATGACAACATCATATAAGCTGATTAGATTAGTCTGACAGGACCGATCATTCATGAAACCAAGCTGGAACAGCGTAATACATTTATTTTAAGGAGTTAAATGCTACCCCTGAGCTAGGATAATGTTAGTTCAGGCCCTAGTTAAAATATTGGCTGGAGACCTTCTCTTTTCAGAGGGGCTGCTCACAATTTAAGTAGAAAAAAAAAAAACAGCCAAAAATTGGGAATTGTGCAATGGCTGTTCTGGTTTTTACAGCACAGAAAGTTACCAGGGCTGAAGTGCGATTGTGATTATGTTATGTGACTTATTGGTATATGTTTGGTCTTTATGCAATAGTTTAGCTTTGCAGACATATGCTACTGCATAGAACATTGCTTACATGCATGTTAGTTGGAACATAAATCCCAAACATGGCTTAAACTTAAAAGGTTTCTTCGGTTGAAAAAGCCTACTTTGATATACCCTAGTGGGGAGTTCAGAGGTATTACAAAGGGCTCCCAAGCTCAATATCCTCATTTCTTGGCCAGAATGAAAGTGAATACAAAAAACATCTCTTGCTTTGAAGACCCTGTCCTGAATTATACAGAGAATCCAATAATCTGAATAGACAGTGTGTGATGCTTCATTTCCCCTGTGGTGGCTTTTCATGAAAATTGAAGACTTATTGCCATATTTATCCACAGATTACAGCTAGTTGCTGAGGATCCCAGCAGGGGGACACTTTATGATTAGCTTATTGTCAAGGGACACTTCTAACAAGAACCCCTTTAACCTTCCCATTATGGTAACAAAGTAACTAGGACGGATAGAAGGGATATAATTTTAAATCAAGAACATTAAAATGTAATTTCATCTTATAAATTATTTATTGATTGACTTTAATATGCATTTATTAGGAAGAACAAAAACATAGAAACACAAGAACGCAAATGGAACCAAAATGTAAGGATCTGTATTAGAGATGGGCGAATCGATTCTAACGAAGTGGAATTCGTTTAGAATTTCAGGAAAACTTCGGTTCGGAACGAAGTCGAACTTTATGGTACTTCGGGTGAACGAAGTGTGCTTTTGATTGATAAAATGGCTGCGAGAACATGGCGCTACATGGGGCAAAGCACTCTGGGAGGAAGAAGGGCATAGCCTGCATGACATGTGCAGAGATGAAGCCAATCAGAGACCGGCGGGATTCTGTGATGTCACCGCACTATATAAGTCCGGGCGCGACGCTGGGAGCTCACACTCCTCTCACTGTACTGATCAGGGAAGGTGCTGCCGCGGCTGATAGCTCTTACTGAAGAATTGATTTTTATATAGCGATTTCTGTGGGGTGTCTCAGCTTGCCTCAGAGACTGTTTCTCTTAATGTTCTACAGTATTTCTAATTTTTTGGGTATTGGATCTGAAATCCAGTGTGCGTCAACTGCAGCAGCATATACATTAAATATCCAAGTGGTATCTAAGCCAGTTCCTGTTGTATTCATTTAAAGAAACAGCGTTTTTACAATACAAATACCACTTCATTTTTGGCTGCTCAATTCTATTGCGCAATTTACATCCAGGGGTTAATTAAGCGTTGTTTTGCTGGTGTGCTGACCCCAAGAAACCGTCTTTTTCAACGCCAAAATATATAAATTTTTCCTGTAGCCTAATTCACAAGCAAAGGTTAATTACAACTGTATCTCTTGTTGTGTGGCGTAGAAAACACGCAATTGTAACACGCTACAAAGCTACTAGTTTGTGCGGCTCAATTCTTTGGCGCAATTTACATCCAGGGGTTAATTAAGCATTGTTTTGCTGGTGTGCTGACAAAAATAAACCGTCTTTTTCAACGCCAAAATATATAAATTTTTCCTGTAGCCTAATTCACAAGCAAAGGTTAATTACAACTGTATCTCTTGTTGTGTGGCGTAGAAAACACGCAATTGTAACACGCTACAAAGCTACTAGTTTGTGCGGCTCCATTCTTTGGCGCAATTTACATCCAGGGGTTAATTAAGCGTTGTTTTGCTGGTGTGCTGACAAAAATAAACCGTCTTTTTCAACGCCAAAATATATAAATTTTTCCTGTAGCCTAATTCACAAGCAAAAGGTTAATTACAACTGTATCTCTTGTTCTGTGCGTAGAAAACACGCAATTGTAACACGCTACAAAGCTACTAGTTTGTGCGGCTCAATTCTTTGGCGCAATTTACATCCAGGGTTAATGAACCATTGTTTGCTGGTGTGCTGACCCCAAGAAACCGTCTTTTTCAACGCCAAAAATATATAAATTTTCCTGTAGCCTAATTCACAAGCAAAGGTTAATTACAACTGTATCTCTTGTTGTGTGGCGTAGAAAACACGCAATTGTAACACGCTACAAAGCTACTAGTTTATGCGGCTCAATTCTTTGGCGCAATTTACATCCAGGGGTTAATTAAGCATTGTTTTGCTGGTGTGCTGACAAAAATAAACCGTCGTTTTCAACGCCAAAATATATAAAATTTTTCCTGTAGCCTAATTCACAAGCAAAGGTTAAATAAAACTGTATCTCTTGTTGTGTGGCGTAGAAAACACGCAATTGTAACACGCTACAAAGCTACTAGTTTGTGCGGCTCAATTCTTTGGCGCAATTTACATCCAGGGGTTAATTAAGCGTTGTTTTGCTGGTGTGCTGACAAAAATAAACCGTCTTTTTCAACGCCAAAATATATACATTTTTCCTGTAGCCTAATTCATGTCCGAAGGTTAATTAAGCCTGTTTGTGTTTTACATTTAGTAAAAACACACAGTGTTTTTAAACGACACATACAAGTACATTTTTCCTGGCCATTGTGGAGCGCAATTTATATCCAAGGGTTAACCAAGCTTGTTACTGGGTTCATTTGGAGTCAAAAACAGGGTGTATATTTATCATATAGAGATATCCTCATCAAACAGTGTCTGTACATTTTAGAACAAACAGTATGTCAGACAGAGAGGTGGCAGGCTCTGCACCTGCGAGTGGCAGTGGCACAATCATTCCTGAACAGGCCCAAGTCGCAGCACAGCAAGGGACGTCGCAGCAGGGGCACTCGGTGAGGCCACAACTGCCGCTGTCATCTATGCGGCCCGTGTGTTGTTCAGCAAGCAAAGGGTTCTTGATTGGTTGACTAGTCATCCTCTTCCTCCCAGATGACATCTGACAACCCCAGCCAAGAGTCGGTGGGAACCTCAGATACAACCATTAGTTGGCATGGCCCGGGAGCGGGTCAACGGCCCTCACCTGTCCTCAGCCCGCCTCTGTCCCATCCGGTTCCCTCAGCCAGAGATCTACTATGTGGTCTGGGCTCAGCGCCACTATATAGCGAGGATGAACAATTTGAGGAGGGCAGTCAGCAGCTACTAGGCAGCGAAGAAATGGTGCCAATATCGCCTGCTTCTTGCAGTAGGCGGCAAAGTATAGATGTGGAGAGTGGCATGGGAGGTCATGTTGTGAGAGGTCAGCCTCGGCATACCAAGACCGGTGATGAGGACAGCAGTGACGATGAAACACAAATAGATGATGATGTAGCCGACCGCACTTGGGAGCCGGGTGAGGCAAGGGCTTCATCATCGTCAGGAGAAGAGGGCGTCAGCTTGCGCGTCAGGCAGCAGCGCAGCCAGCAAGTGGGTCGTGTGGCCGTGAGTCAGCAGGATAGCAGCAGTGTGAGGGAGCCAAGCGGCCACGGGGTAAAAAACCCGCTTCGCAGGTCCAAGAAAGTAGCAGCACAGGGGCTCAGCGAGGCAGAGGCGGCAGTAGTCACTCAGTGCGGAGCGTTGGCGGTAAAATCCGATACTCGGCGGTGTGGCAGTTCTTTGCTAAGACACCAGACTAGCCGAACATGGGTATATGTAGAATCTGTGGGCAGAAAGTGAAGCGTGGCCAGGGAGCTAACGTTGGCACCACGGCCCTGCGTCAACACATGCAGCGTCACCATCCGGTGGCCTGGGAGAAACGTGGCTCAGATGTGGTGGTCCATCCTGCCGCCACAGCAACAGCAGCAGCAGCAGCAGCGCCCGGTGGCATGCATGCCATTGCAGCCAGTCGAGGCTCCACCACCTCTGCAGAAGGGAGCTGTTTCTCTTTGACATCATCTCCCGGTCCAGATGCTCCTGCTCCTCGCTACTCATTGCGCCAGCAGTCGTTCAGCGAGGCGATTGCAAAGAGACAACAGTATGCGTCCAACCATCCTAAGGTGCAGCAGCTGACCGTGCTCCTGTCCAAGTTGTTGGTACTGCAGTCCCTCCCTTTCCAAATGGTGGCTCTGCCCGTTCAAGAACAAAATGACTTTGCCGAGCCGAGATGGAGAGTTCCAAGCCGTAATTCTTTTCCCAAAAAGGCAGTAACCTACCTTCAAAAAGTAGAACAGAAGGTGGGCGCCCTTAAATTTCGGTTTTTCCAAGGTGCAGGGCACGCGGACTCTGGACGAACACGGTCAGGGCCCAGTACATGTCCTTTAGGGCCCACGGGTGAAAGTGCTTCCAGCCAGGCACCCCCAACAACTTGGACAGGAAAAACCCCCAAATTTCTCCTCCACTTTTGCAAACTGCAAAACCTGCACCAATGTCCGCCTCCCCCTCCTCCACCCCACCACCATCTCAGCCCCCAAAAATACTGCTCCATCATACCACATGTGTGGGGCACAGCGGGCCCACGCATTTTCTACACCTGGCTTCCTCGGCGAACGAAGCAAAAACAGGGGAGCAACTGCTCGCTCATCAGCAAGAAACGATGTGTGGCTTTCCCGCCCCAAACTGCAAATCGGAACCAGGTGACGGACAAGGGAGGAACATGGTGTCCCCCCCGCGCACCGAGAGGGATGGCCATCGCCCTGCAGGGCGCACGTTTTCAACTTTTGGGAAAAGTTCCTGAAGTCTTCCACCATCTCAGAACATTCTAAAAAGGCCAGGAAACGGGGCATCCCCTTTTTATCCTCGTACAAAGCCAGGAACACCCTCCTCGATTTGCACGCAAAGGGTCCCCCCCAAACCACTCTGATATGCGATGTTTCCACCTTTGGGAATTCCAGCCTGCACATTTTGGACCACTGATAAACAGAGAAAGGCCTTTAAAAATTTTTTGTAAACCAAACCAGACAAATAGACGGGGAAAGACACAGAACCCCCAACACCGTGGCAGTATACATGGAGAGGGGGCAGGCCCCCCTCGACCCACTTGTGCAGATGGCCCGCAGCAGCTTATTTGCCGTTATGACAGCCGAAAGTCAGCATCCAGCAGAGGGATGACTTCGGGCTCTCCCCCCTATTGGACCCCCTACCGCCCAAAATGGGAGCCTTTTTCCCAGCTATTGAAGGGAAGACAAACTCAAATACTATAGGAAATCCTCCAAAAAATCATTGGCTCGCCTATGTGCGGGCATCGCCCCTCCTCTAAGGGTCTGACCGGGGGTTCCCACGCTCACAAACTACTGCCGCGGCTGCGGGGGAAGGGGGGGGTAGGAGCAGTACCAGCTCCACAGTAGTAACCTAAGTCGGAGCACTGATGAGCAGTTTCCTTCACCCCGCCTAGTAGGGGGGCAGTCGCCAGAGCAGCAGAACAGACCGGGAACAGTCCCTGAACCAACATTTTGGCCTACTTGGACAGCACTCTCCACCTCATTAAAGACCGCTGGACTACGGGGCAGCCAAAACTGGAATTTTGGGGGCCGCAACTTGCTGTTTGCAGGGAGAAGTTCCTCCCCCGCCGTATGGGCATCAGAGCGGGGTTCGTGGGCGGGGCCATCGTTCCCCCAAAGGAGAACCCCTTTCCACGGGAAATGTGAACGACTGACCTTTGTCAAGATGAATCAGGCGTGACGGGCAGGGTTTCCACACACCAATCCTTAGGCGCATCTGGGGTTTAAAATACCTGCCCAGCCACTATTCTGATGCCGCCACCCCCGCCTACCACACATCGCAACAGTTTTTTCCCACTGCCTACCACCATCTTTCCAGGGACGGTATTGCCACTCACATCAAAACTCGCTTTTTGCCACTCTATACCTCATGCGCTGCTGCTGTTCTGTTGCCTGACATCCACCCTGGTCTTGTGCCACGTCTGACCTCATGCTGCTGCTGTGGGTGCTGCCATTCCCCCACAGTGTCATTGTGCCACTGCCTGACCCCACTCTGCCGCCGTGACCCCGCCCTCAGTCATTGTGCCACCTTGGGTTCCCTCCTGTTTTTCCACCCTCCAAAGTCATTGTCCACTGCCTGATCTCATCTGCTGCTGTCGTGACCCCACACTGTTGATTTGCCACTCTGTGCCTAATACGTTTTGCCGCCCACAAAATGTCATTTTTGCCACTGCCTGATCTCATGCTGCTGCTGCGTACCTCCACACTGTATCATTTTGCCACTCTGTGCCTAAACGTTTTGCCGCCCCCAAATGTCATTTTGCCACTGCCTGATCTTACGCTGCCCCGTGACCTCCACACTGTGTGATTGCCCCTCTGTGCCTAAACTGTTTTGCCGCCCCCAAAATGCATTGTCCACTCCTGATCCCCATCTCCTTCGTGACCTCCACACTGTATCATTTTCCACTCGTGGCCTAAACTGTTTTGCCGCCTCCCCAATTCAATTTGGGGCCCCTGCCTGATCTCATGCGCGCTGCGTGACCTCCACACTGTATCATTGTGCCCCTCTGTGGCCTAATACTGTTTTGCTGCCTCCAGAATTCATTTTGGCCACTCCACCTCATACCTGCGCCCCGGGCCCTGACCTCCACAAGTGGGATTTGGCCCCTCTTGGCCCAATATGTTTTGCCGCCCTCCAGAATGTCATTTTGGCCCACTGCCTGATCCATACTCTGCCGCCTGACCCCCACCAATGTGTGATTGTGCCACTCTGGGCCTAAAACTGTTTTTAGCCGCCTCCAGAAGCATTTTGGGCCCCTGCCTGATCTCATACTGCTGCCCCCCGTACCTCCACACGTTGATTGGTGCCACTCGCCCTAAAACGTTTTTGGGGGCCTCCAAATGTCATTTTTGCCCTGCCTGATCTCATGCGCTGTTCGTACCTCCACACTTTTCATTGTGTCACTCTGTGGCCTAAAACTGTTTTGCCGCCCCAGAATTCATTTGCCACTGCCGACCTCATACTGCTGCCGCCGTGACCTCCGCCTCAGTCATTGTCCACTCTGTGCACCTCGTGTTTTGCCCCCCCAAATGTCAATTGGCCACTGCCTGACCTCATCGCGTGGCTGCCGCCGCACCTCCACACTTTGCACTAATGTTGCCAAACTGGCTCCAGCTTTTTTTTTTTCCAGCTTTTGCTGGGATACTTTTTCCCGGGGTTTCATTTCCCCTTGAGTTTTTTTTGGGCATTTTGCCCTCTTTAAATCCCGGAATTTATAGTGAACGATTTCTAAGACGGCGGCATCACCCGCGTGTCTACTAAAACACAACATTGTATGAAGAACAACCAAACCCCCTTATATTTAAGCATGGCACAACGTTCATAGCACCCGCAGGCTCTGCGCACCTGGAAATAAATGCTTTTAAAAGCATTCGAGCCCAAGTAATTCGACAAAGAAACAAATTTTGTCGGAAAAATTTTGCAAAAAGACCGAATCGAATTTTTGAGAAATCGCCCTCTCTAATCTTTTAAAACACATTTATATCTCAAAAACTTTAGTATTCATCCTTTTTAAGGGCCAGGGCTATTTTTTGGCCTTAAAACCAAAACATCATTTTTTAAATTTTTCTGTCATCACCTTCGAAAAATCATAACTGTTTGCGGACTTGGCGTATAGGGCTTTTTTCAGGGTAGTTTTTATTTTTCAGTGGCACCATTTTGGTGTAGATATAACTTATTAATTATCTTTTATTAACTAACTCTGGGAGGAAATGTTTTATTTTTTTTCTGTTCACTGTACAGCTTGAATAATGTGCAACCTTTATGTGTGGATCAGTACGAATACAGGGATTTTTATGTTTTTACTACGTTTGCACAATAAATACACCTAAAAAAACAATTCTATTTTATGTCACTATAATCTGACACCCAGTTTTTTTATTGTTCCGTCAATGTAGCTGTATGTGGGTTTGTTTGACGTGAGGCAAAATGTATTTTTTATTGCACCCATTTTTGAGTACATACGTATTTTATTTTGTATTTTTCTACAGAGTTTGCTGTAACATGTCAACTACATTATTTGGGTCATAAACACAGAGACACCCTATCTGTGTTTTTATTTATTTGTTATTTTGTTACCACATTTTTTTAAAGAAAATCAATTTAAATGGAAAAATGTGTTTTTCAATTTAACTACATTTTTTTCAGGTTCCACTACGGCATTTTTCATTGCTATCCTTTGATCACTTGTAATCCTTTCGTATACTTTGTGAACCAAAACATTATTGCTTGTCCGTGTAAAACTGTTAGGCAACCTATTATTCAGTGCTTCTAGTATGACCTAATAGGTATACATATGTGGCAGGCCTGATGGCCTTTGTTAGGTACCCAATTGCCATAGTGTCCACGGCAACACATGATCTTGTTTGTGGAGTGCCGATTGGTATCAGAGGGAACCGCCTCCCTTTTTCGATGCTGTGGTTGCATCTTATGAGTTAAAGGGCCGGGGTCAGAATTTTCTTAGATCCGGATCGTAATAGCAGGAGCCCAGTTGCCAGTCAACACCGGGCTCTCACAACGATCATTCAAGCACAGCTCCTATGCTGGCAGGATCAACATGACCTGTGTGTCATGGTGCATTAAGACACAAGAGACCATGATGTACAGTTATGTCATGGTGCCTTAAAGGGATCTATGTAAGAAAGCCAAAAAGGAAGAATTCATTTAATTTTATTAAAAGTAGCCTTGGAAGGAGAAGAAAGGTAAATTTTAGAAGAAAACTTATTATTTAAGGCTATGCATAAGCACACAGCTGGAGCAAGATACAAAAAATGTACTTTACAATGAATGTAATTTTGCAATCAGATTGGCTTTTTTTCAATCACATTAGGCTGATTTTCAGATTTCCATTAAATATGTTTTGTGCCATTTTCTTACATTATAAATATGTGTTTACAGATGGAGCTGAAAGGGATGCCAGTTCACAGAATGGTAAAGTAGAGACAGTTACTAAAAAGAGTTTGTGCTTTGAGCGTAGGTGTACTTAAAACACGATTTGAAGCTTATACTGCAGTTGCACCTTAGACAAATAAGATTTATCTATGTATGGCTCTTGCAAATGCTGATAATGCAATTGATATCCATCATTGAACAGCTGTAAGCTGTAATTGCCCACTATAATTCCATTGAAACAAAGTAAAAATTAAAACTTGCTGATGCACTTTGCTCACAAATACTGTACAACACCCACACACACATATCAGCTGGTTTGGTATAAAGAGTCTCACTACAGAGCTAGAATTAAGTTTTCCCTTGGTAGAGATTTGAGCAAACATTCTCAATGGCTCATTTGACAGAGCTATTCCCCTATTGTCTGAAAAGTTCCATATTCTAAAGGCTTTTATCTTGTAATGTTCAATAAAAACTTCTCTATAAATAATTCTGAATATGTCCTTTGCTTTGTTTTCTCTTTATATTCCTATACCATATAGTGCCCAACTGTATAAATGATTTTGCTATATCTATATAACGTATTTATAATGCAAAGATATGTTTAAAAAGCAATGCAAATCTATATAAATTATTCATTGCGGTGTATACCATTGTGTTAGCTGACACCAGATAACATTTTATTAGACATAAGCTGTTATGCTTTAAATTAGTTTTCTAGGCTTTAAAAAATTGTCTACTAAGCTGGATATGCATTAAAGTAATAAGCAATAATTAATCACGATTAATCCATACCACTCCTATGCCAGAGGTTTCATAGTCTTCAACTGACATTTGTTTACATCGCTGCAGCAATGACATGTATCAAGCACATTTTCTGCTGATAAGACACAGCAAAGAATGACATTACCAGCCCCACCACTGCTAAAGCAGACTGAGGTTCTAGAGAAGCTTCTGTAAACAAGCAGGAGATAGGAGGAACTGCTGTGACTCTGAAATGACATAAAATTGAAAAAGCAATGTATTTGGTCATTGCCTTTATTTACCTTTTCCTATATATTTAAAGCTAATCAGTGAGATGAGAATACCCCTTTAATATGTCATCAGTAGGGATTGGCTGCTGTGGTCATGTATCAAGAAGTTGTATGGCTTCACGGTCCCCAACTGATCTATGTTTACAGTGCTGCAGCTGTATGAGCTGGGACTACCACCTGCAAATAATAGTATATGAAGCGCACTGTGTATTAAATATATCTGTTGTATATTGTGCATATATGTATAGAAAGGTTAATGTGACTAACCACTGTTTTGGTGTGGGGGTGCTTTAAGTAGGACTTGGGCCTGCCGGAAATCAGTGTGAGGTGAAATGAGGTGCTACAGGTTACACAACTAAAATAGGATCAGTCATGTGATGCCAGGCCAGTTCAGTTTGGAGTAGAAGCAGTACTGTTCAAGTTCAAGTTCTGCCCAGTAGACGTGATTGCTTCACAAGCCGACTTTGGTTCAAACACAGGCTGCCCCTTTCACTGAGCCCAGTATGATTTATAGAAGAAGAAAAGATAGAGAGGAAGAGCGAGAGAGAGAAAGAGAGTCCAGAGGAAGAGACTGAGGTACATTGTGAAGAAACACAACCACTAAACCATACTTACAGCTCAATAGCTGGACTATAGACTGAACCCAGCAGGAGGCAACACAAGCCCCGGTGCTACTTGGGAAAGATATAACAGGTGCAGATAACTAATGAGCATAAACATTACAAAGAAGCAGAGAGAGTCAGAGCGAGCACTATAAGGCTATGTTCACATGGCAATTATTGGGACGTATACGCGCCGTGAATAATGAATGTCTGTGGGGCTGGCGGGCTGCCGCACCACCCACCCCGCGCCCTGCCCCCGCTCCCGAGCACATGGTGTAATTGCGGGTGAAATACGTCCCCACAATTACACCTTGTGAACATAGCCTAAGAATTGTGAAACTGTGCTGCAGGTCTGGTGGTAGTAGGGCAAAATGGAGGTTCGGGCCAAGATAGCTGTGGAACATGTTAAGCCTGCAGAGTAGCTAGAGGTGTCAATCTAGTGATAGAAGTGAGTTGGGGAGAATCCGTCTCCTGAAAATAGAGAGGAAGTGTGTTATGGGAGTCATGAAGAAAGAAGAATCAGCTATATGGGAGTAAAGAAATGTTCTCATCCTGGGGATTTCTCATTTAATGTACCCACATCTGTCCTATCTTGGTGTTAAAGGTTTAATGTTAAATGTATTGTAAGAAGTATTGTCATGAGTAAAGCCTGTGAAGGTCTCTGAAGCTGAGAAGTCTCTGTGGTTGATTGTCAGTGCTTCCCAACACCAATAGGCCTAACATCCACACACATTGCTACACTTCACTAGCGACCTGCCACATTTTACACAGTAATGACATTTGCTCAAAACATGGAAGCAGCAGTACACCATGTTCCACATCCATGGCATTAATAAAATTAATTTGTCATCTGCGACCAGTGATTGGCTGCCATGGTCATATATCAAGAAGATTCATGGTTTCACGGTCCCCCACTGATGTTCGATTACAATGCTGCAAAAACAATATTGCCACAAAACATGATAATAGTAGCCAATCAATTTTCACATTCATGACATTAGTAAGATTAATTTGACATAAAATCACAGAAGTTGGCTGCTATGGTCATGTGTCGAGAAGATGCATCTTTAAAGTATTCATATAAATGAAAACTGGTGGAAGGCCGCAGCACAATAGGCACAGAAGTTTCAGAGGAAATTAATGAATTAGTTAAATCTTTACTTATTCTAATACACACAAAATCTATCTTAGCTACCAGTTTGTAAAGCTTAGAAACTCCCTTTTATGTAAATTTAAGTCATCACAAGACAGTCGTACAAATCAGTGTTTTACACTACAGTAAATGCCAATGGAGATATTTATCAGAAATAAAATAAGGGAAAAGCAAAGGTGATTTTTAGCAACCAATACGTTTTAATGGCCCTGTTATGGAAGTGCAAAGCAACTTCCCAGAATGGAATTTCTAGTCACGCAATTCCCTAAACAGGCACAAAAGGCAACATGAAAAGAGCCCACTCTAAATATGCTATCTGTAATCAAACACTTTCTGGGAGGCAGAGTCAAAAACTATGTCTACACAGCACTGAATTTTGGTTGGTTTTCCAGCAGACTTAGGGTGATATGTATATACGGGTCTGTGGCAGAAGTCTGGCATCTTTTCAGCCCAAAGACTGACGCAGCCCTGTCCACTAGATTTATAATCTGGTACACGCCAATATCAAGTGCATTACAAAGCACCCTGCGCCTAAGATCAGGGGGCGTGCTGGAAGTATGTCACACTACAACCGTATGATTCTACAAATTTATGCCTTTAGTACGGCAAATCCAGGCGCATTACTGCTGGAACAGGTAAACCACTTTTAAAGTGGTTTACCTGAGCCTGAATTGTCGCTTTGTAGTTAGAAAGTGCTAAATCTATGACCCGCAGTAGAACAGATTCATAGATTCAGGTGCATTCTACGCTACTAATGTGCACAATAAAATTGGCGCCTGGGCTCCAAAAATTGTACATGTCGCCCTTAGTATTTTGAATCTGCCGAAAAACCAACTGTACTCGGTGCTGTGTAGCCCTCAACAGAAAATCCGTGCTGTAGTGTACACAGCACAGATTTTTGTACTGTGGGTTTTCTACACCTAAAATCGTCTGTAGGAATATAGAACATGTTGTATATTCTGCCGGACCGCCGTTGGAATCCCGTAGCCCCAAAGTACTGGGCTGCTGAGAATCCGAAATCTGACCACTTTTTTGTGCCAAAAAAAGTGGTGCGGCACAGTCCAGCGATGTAAAAGTGCCACCTTTTGAAAGTAGAATCCCTTAAAGTAATATCCAACCTTTTTGCAGGCCCTGAAACATCACTGTGAATTTTAAGCCAGGCCAGTAACTCCTCCATACGGGGAATCTTCCATCTATAGACAGCTGTTTCAGGGTATTTGCCTCTGATCAGTGCAGAGTAGGGATTTAGCTGGCTGAGTAAGAGGCATTTGACATGGTTTTAAAGGGTTATTGGCCCTTGGAGAGATGCACCTTAAAGGTGTATGGAGACATACAGGTCATGCAATGAAAAAGCTGGTTGCAGATGCGAGACTTATGTTTGGAGGAGTACTTGGCTCAGCTTAAAATCCCTAGTAATGTTTCACAGTTCATTAAAAGACCAGAGGTGGCATTAAGAGATGATACTTTTAATAGGTAGTGATGGAGAAATAGTTCTCTACTCTAGAGCTTATTTAAATATTTCCCATAGAACTTTGCCTTTCCTGTACGTTTCCATACACATTTATGGTGCATCTTAACTTTTTAGAGCTTTTGAATGATCAACCAGCAATGTAAAAAGAAATGGAGACATACTACTGGTTCTACTTTGCTCTAGGCATCCTAGGAGCTAAAAGCCACACTGGTAACACCAGCTCTGATAAAGAGGTAGGTCACTTCCTAATGAACTGCCATCCATCATGGTAATTAACATGTTTGTAAGTGCCGCATTGCAAGTTTTGCCATCCCCTTCATCTTTGATTCTTTCCAAGTCTGGTCTGCACTTTATCAATATCCATCTCTAACTCTTGATGGGATCACTACTACTGCCATCAAAGTCAACTCTACAGTGTCATATGTACTTCTGGCAACCAACCCTTAGCATAGCAGTTGCACTACCACTCATTCTTCTTTCTCAAACCTTATAAGGGCAGCTCAGCTCCATCTTGCATGTCAATTCTTTTCAAGACGGAGCGCAGCTGTGTTATTGAAACACGCAGTGGCGTTCTCTCATGTGAACGCCGCTCCGTGTTCAGCACAGCGAGCAGTGATAATCTCACTGCTAATTGTTAGATCCGTCTTGGGGACCAAAAGAGCACCCCAAGACGGATCCCTAAAGCGCTTGTAACACGGAGTGAAAACTCCGTGTGAACAAGCCCTAAGTGGTTGTTGCTGTATACTGTCCACAACAACACTTTTTTACAGTAGCTAACAAAATATATTCCTGTTTGTTTTGGACAACTATGAGCTTGCCACAATTAATTCCTTCCTACCTCTCCTTGATTGGCTGCTAGTGAGTCCTAACATGAAAGATAAAAACCTAACTAAAACCAGCCTGCACAGAAATCAGTGCTACAACTGTTGATCCACTAAGTAATAAATCCACAGATAATTTTAACTTAAGACTATGTGGACATAATGGAGTTTTCCTTTGGAAAAATCCATTTTAGGATTGGCAGCGGAAACCTAAAGTGATGCCCCTAAATTTCTACGTTATACTGTTTTAAACCTTTTTCGAGGGAACGATCTATGTCTAGACTATCTGACTTAAAATCCAATTGAATTCTGCATAAAATTGTGGATTTTAAATATGTGGTATTAAAAATTGATGTATTATGCAGATACCCATTGAAAATAATATCTTCTAGATCTCACATGTTTTCACATGGAATCTGACATGGAATCTGTGTGGAAAAAAACTGCAAAAAACCCCCAAAGAAGGCTAAGTCTCCCTCTAACCTGTTTTATTTTTAGCTTTCATTCTCCATACAAGCAACTAGATCATTCTATAGTGGCTGAGTGGGCTATTGTTTAGTAGAAGACGAAAAAGGACATTTGCTCAACTACTTTTTGTGAAAGAGTTCAAGATCAAGAATCCTATTGTTTTCTGAAACCCTGGCATGGGCTAAGCTCTACTTTAGAACTCACTGTATGCTTTAAATAGCTGACTAAAAATACACAAATGACGTTAAACCTTTGTTAAATTCTAGAATTAATTTTCTTTAATTTTTGAACTCACGTGCAGTACTACCAGTTGTGCTTTGATTTTTTTATTCCAGGATTAACGCTTTCATGGAATTATAAATCACAAGTGATATATGTCCCAATTGTCTCAATCAGCTTTTTTTGCCCTTCAAACTATGATTTTGTTAACCTAAAAAAGTGCCCAGCATTATGTTCCTGGTCGCTGCTCTCCTCCTGAGTCAACCCTATGAGTTACATTTACACTCCTGGCCTCGTAAAGGGCCAATGCGAGCTCAATGCCTCTGATTGCAACCAATCTTAATGCTTTTGAAACATCCTTTTCACAGTGCTCTGTGTCTGAGCAGTTAGGTCCCTTTGGTTCTATTCTGCTTTCGTGTGTTTTCCTGTTATTCTTGATTAGAAGTCAACCTGTGTGTCTGACCATTTTCTTATGTCTGCTGCCAGACTCTTCCTCCCTCCATTTATCCCTCCCCCAGTTGCCTTGGTGTTTCCCACACTCCTACTTGTCATCCATTACTTGAAGAGAGTACTCTGAGGACAGAGACCTGGGAATTACATGAGAAAAGTCCACACCCCTTTGTGGGAGTTATAGGGAAGTATATTTTGGCAGAAATATTCCCACCAAAAAAAACATAAGGAATCCAACCATACGTTCGTGAAACACAAATATAAATTCAAAAAGAACATATACTCTATATCAAATTTTACTTGTTTGATTTTTTTATTACAAAGTACTGTACATTTTGCAACACAATCTCCTAGCCTTTATAGAATATAAATCACATATTGTTCCTTGAAAATCTCTCATGAGAAAAATGTCTCAAATATCTTCTGTCCTTGTAAAACAGTCTTTATTTAATGTGCAGAATGAAAATATATTGAATATTCATATAGTAATGCAATGACTTTAGCATTTTGTAAAGCTACATCAGTACTTTAAAGGAAATTCTCGCTCTTTTTTCTTAAATTTTTACAAAATTAAATAAATTGCCCTATTTTTTCCACATTTCCCAGGATGTCCTGAATGACATTTTCACTGTACAACAGCATTAGAAATAAGAAGGTGAGTTAACACAGTTGCCAATATTTATGCAAAATTATACTTTTTATTTGTAAAGCCACTTTTTGCATGGAAATCAAACCATTTGTATTTTTCAGGTCTCACTATGCAGTCCTTCCCTACCAAGGTTCACCAATTCAGATAGATACCCCCAGATTTCAAGAGCTATTTTACTGTCCTCTCTGGCCCACATAGCATCCAGACAAGTTCCTGTCATCTTAGAAGGCAGACTCTTCTAAAGATGATGCATAAGAAAGCTTGCAAACAGTTTGCTGAAGACAAGCAGACTAAGACATAGTCTCATCAGACCACAGGACATGATTCCAGTAATCCAAGATAAAATTATTTGGTTTAGTTGGTATAAAGCATGTGTGGTGGCAACCAGGTAAGGAGTACAAGTGTGTTTTGCTACAGTCAAGCATGGTGATGGGAGTATCATGGTTTAGGGATGCATAAGTGCTGCTCGCTGTGGAGAGCTACAGTTCATTGAGGGAACCATGAATGCCAGAATAAAATTTGCATGAAGAAATGCAGACGGTTGACGGGGAGGTCCAGATGACGCAGCAACGCTGACAGTCGGGCCGAAGGAGTATGCGAATGTCGGAAGTGTGAGCAAAGACCTCGAGCCTTTCTCAGCAGACAGTCAAGACCCGGGGAGCGATTGAGAAATTTATGCACAACCAGGTTCAGGACGTGTGACAGAAAAGGGATGTGCGTAAGTTTACTGATCTTAATGGCAGCAAGGAGATTTTTCCCGTTGTCGCACACCACCTTGCCTGGCACCAGGTTCTTAGCATCCAGCCACTGGTCAGTCTGAGAGAGCAGAGCCGTCCACAGCTCTTTAACAGTGTGTTGACGGTCTCCAATACAGATTAATTTCAGAACAGTCTGGTTTCTCTTGACACATGATGCTACCTGTCGAGGTTGGGGATCTGGACTCTGCACCATCCCAGAAGTGTCGAAAAGTGTCCGCCAAGACCCATCACCAGAGGCACTGTCATCTACCAAACTCACCCAGTGAGCAGTCAGTTAGATGTAATGCCCTTGAACTAGTCCATTTGTCTGTAGTGAGATGGACTTTGGTGGACACAGATACAGTCAATGCACTGGAGATCTTTTCTGCATGTGGCGGGCCGGGGCCGTGACAGCTTTTCTGGCAAATAAATGCCGGTTCAGCCTCTTATAGTGGGGGCCTGCCAGGGACAAGATGTGGTGGAACCCATCTGTGTCCACCAGGCAGAAAGGCAACATTTCCAAGGCCAACAACCTGGCAATGCCAACATTCAGGCTTTCGGCTTTGGGATGGCTGGGGTGAAAGCGTTTCTTATGCTCCCACACCTGGTACACACTGGTGGAATAGTAAGGTGTAGGCTGTGTTGTTGGTGGTGGGAATCGGCTGACAGTATCTGGAACTGAGGATGGTACTTGCTCATGCTGCTCCGGCACATCGGCAGCAGAGGACCGCTTGGGCTTGGAAGTGGCCCAAGAGGCAGAAGATGTCACGGTGGTTCGAAGCCCAGGACCTGTGTGGCCTTTTTTCTCCAAATAACTGTTCCACAGCAATTCATGCTTTAGATGTATGTGCCTGTTCATGCTTGTGGTATTTAAACTCTTTAGATTCTTTCCACTACTGACGCGTTGAAGAAAAGCCGGTATATGATGTCGGCCAACGAATCTGAGGCTTGATTGAAAACCGCCCAGGCTTCACAGTTCCTGGACCTCTTCGACTGTGAAAACCTAGTACCGGTGTTCCCGCTGCCACCACTGACCACGGCCGGCGGAGTAATGCCAGCGGACTTGTGCGACGGCCCTCTCCCATTGTGAGGCCAGACCCACACTGACACTGACACTTGCCAGCTGCTGCTCAAAAGACCACATTGGATCCGCAATGTCCTCATCATCACAGGTGACTTCCTCTTCCTGGCAGTCTACATCCTGCAGCTGCGGGCTAGAAGCCACAGGCACTGCGAGACATTGCTGACCGCTTGGTATTTCTGCCGACGGACCAGCTTCCTTCTGCTCCTCTGAGGCCATCAGCAATTGGGCATCACAGCAGACAAAATCATCCTCTTTGGCCTCTTCATATTTTGAAATGCCTTCTCACCCCAACCGCATTGTGTCATCAAAGAGCTCCTCAGAACATGGATTATCTGGAGCGGTTCTGTATATTGGGTGACTTTTGGCCTTCAGGTTGGACTGATGATGATGAAGACATTTTTGCCCTTGACTGAGAGGAAGAGGAGGTAAAATCGCTGGTTGAAGGGTGTGTTAAACACTGAAGAACAGACTGGCGATGCTCTTCACTAATGAGTCTCACAGGGAACCAACCAAGCAATGACAGGCCTGACGGTCCTGCGACTGATGATGTGCTCGCTTGTATATTTTCCATAGCACTGGAAGGAGTGCGTTGTCTTGTACCTCTAGCTTCAAATCCTACGCCCCTCCTTGCTTACTTACCCCCTCTAGTTCTCTTAATGTTCAAAAAGCGACATATTAAAAAGGTAAATATTTGGAAAGAGTCTCTTATGCAACAACTCTAACCCCACAACTGGAGCAATGACCTTTTGGGTACTGACTGCAGGAACCAGAGTAGATACAAGGGAGTTCTTTTGATAGCAGATTTGCTGTGACTTATCCTGCACTAGCTGTACCCCCACAACTGGAACAATGAGATTCTGGCCACTGACAGCAGGAAAAAGAGTAGATAAAAGCAATTTCTTTTGATATCAGGTTTGCTGTGACTTATCCTGCACTAGCTGTACCCCTATAACTGGAACAATGAAATTTTGGGCACTGACAGGAGGAAAAAGAGTAGATAAAAGCAATTTCTTTGGATATAAAATTTGCTGTGACTTACCCTGCATTAGCTGTACCCCCACAACTGGAACAATGAAATGTTGGGCACTCAGAATAAAGATGGGAAAGAAAGATGCAGTCAGCAATATAAAAATACCTAACTATAGTTTATGATTTCCTAAGCTTGCTGTACCCCCTCCCTTCCCCTAACTAATCTAACTAGCAGCTTTTGCTGGAAAAAAATCAGTGAGAAATAGTATTCTTGCATGCATTCAAGCAAGCAGAAACAGAGAGAGAAGTGCGTTCAGTAGAGTAGTAGTAGCAAATCAGCTCTTGATGTGCCTTTTGCTCTGGCATAAGACCTGTGTAGTATCTTTTCGGGTAACCTCTAGCCCTGAATCTTTGATACAGGTTAAAGTTCTCCCGTTTAAATGCTTCTTCATCAGAGCCGTTATGTCTCACTCTTAAATACTGTCCTGTTGGTATTATTCTTTTTAGGGCAGTTGGATGCCAGCTCCTCCAATGTAGGAAGCTATTTGTTTGCCAAACATCATTGATTATATTTCCTGCAAGTTGCACATGTCTGATATTATACATAGGAAAGACAATTCAACAACTGAGAAGACATATCTCCAAACAAATCAGCTTTATCAATACACAAGCTGAGATGCCACTTTCAAGACACAAAAAATATTCATGGAAACAACCCAAAGATTTTAAAATTCTGGGAATTTGCCAAGCAAAAAGAGGTCTAAGACGAGGAAATTTAAACAAAAAACTGCTCCAAGAAGAGATCTGTTGGATGTTTTGTTTAAATGTGCCTGCCCCAATAAGGATAAATGAAGAATTTACCTTTACCCCTTTTGTGTTAAATATTTTCTACAAGATATAGTGAAATAAGGTCTACTGAATTATGTAGCACAGTACTATATACCTCCTAACTTTTAGAGATTGCAAAGAGGGACATATCAGGCCACGCCTCTAACCACGCCCAAACACATGACATCATACTAAGACACGCCTCTAACCACGCCCAAACACATGACATCATACTAAGACACGCCTCTAACCACGCCCAAACACATACATACCAACTTTTTAGACAGCCAAAAAGGGACACATTCTCAGGATGAAATATTGATGAAATATTGTTAGTTGTTCTATAATATACAAGTACTTAGCCATCAGATACTCTTTAAAGCAAGATAGTCAGTTTATTGACACAAATCTATTTCTCAAAGGAAAAAGAGGGACATTTATAGAGCAAAGGGGAATGAGGGACAAAGGTTAAAAATAGGGACAGTCCCTCCAAAATAGGGACAGTTGGGAGGTATGGTACTAGCCCAAAACTGTAACCTTAATCTGACCTAAGAACTACAAATCTGATAATGTATATGCTAAAAATAATATAAATATAAATCACTCATCTAACTGAGCCACTACGAACTCTTATGCATGGGTTATTTGGCATTAGCTATTGAGCAACAGAGCATGTCTCTATATTAAAATAGTGTAAAAATAACATATATCTTCTGTGTTTTGATCAACATGATTAGAGATGGGCGAATTTCTCAAAAATTAGATTAGGCGACTTCGCCGAATTTTCCGACAAAATTTGTTTCGGTCCGAATTACTTAGGGACGAATTGCGTTAAAAAACAGCTATTTCCAGGCTGTACAGAGCCTGTAGGGTGCTGTAGAACATTGTGCCATGCTTTAATATGCAGAGGGAGCTTGGTTTGGTCTTCATACAATGTTGTGTTTTAGTATGACACGCATATGACTGCCGCCACTCTTAAAATCGCTTCTCTATAAATTTCCCTGGGAGCTTAAGAGGGCAAAACTGACCAAAAAACTGAAGCGGGAATGTAGCCTGATAAAGTCATGGCAGCGACAGCTGGAAAAAAAACAAGCTGAGGGCTCAGGTGGCAACATCAGTGACAGAGTGTGAAGGTGATGGCAGCAGCCACAGCAGCATGAGGTCAGAGAGTGGCACAATGACATTCTGGAGTTGGCAAAAACAGGAGTAGGCCACAGAGTGGCACAATGACACAGTGTGGAGGTGACGGCAGCAGCCACAGCAGCATGAGGTCGGAGAGTGGCACAATGACATTCTGTAGGTGGCAAAAACAGGAGTAGGCCACAGAGTGGCACAATGAAACAGTGTGTACTGCACGGCAGCAGCCACAGCAGCAGCATGAGGTCAGTAATTGGCATAATGACATTCTGGAGGTGGGAAAAACAGAAGTAGGCCACAGAGTGGCACAATGACACAGTGTGGAGGTGACGGCAGCAGCCACAGCAGCATGAGGTCAGAGAGTGGCACAATGACATTCTGGAGGTGGCAAAAACAGGAGTAGGCCACAGAGTGGCACAATGACACAGTGTGGAGGGCACGGCAGCAGCCACACCAGCAGCATGAGGTCAGACAGTGGCACAATGACATTCTGGAGGTAGCAAAAACAGGAGTAGGCCACAGAGTGGCACAATGAAACAGTGTGTAGGTCACGGTAGCAGCCACAGCAGCAGCATGAGGTCAGACAGTAGCACAATGACATTTTGGAGGTGGCAAAAACAGGAGTAGGCCACATAGTGGCACAATGACAGAGTGTGGAGGTCATGGCAGAAGCCACAGCAGCAGCATGAGGTCAGACAGTGGCACAATGACATTCTGGAGGTGGCAAAAGCAGGAGTAGGCCACAGAGTGGCACAATGAAACAGTGTGTAGGTCACCAGCGCAGCCACAGCAGCGGCATGAGGTCAGACAGTGGCACAATGACATTCTGGAGGTGGCTAAAACAGGAGTAGGCTACAGAGTGGCACAATGACAGAGTGTGTAGGTCATGGCAGGAGCAACAGCAGCAGCATGAGGTCAGACGGTGGCACAATGACAGAGTGTGTAGGTCACAGCAGCAGCCACAGCAGAAGCATCAGGACACCAAGTGGCACAATGACATTCTGGAGGTGGCAAAAACAGGAGTAGGCCACAGGGGGGCGCAATGACACAGTGTGGAGGTGACGGCAGAAGCAACAGCATGAGGTCAGAGAGTGGCACAATGACACGGTGAGGATGTTACGGCACCAGCAACAGCAGCAGCAGCAGCATGAGGTCATCGAGTGGTACAATAACAAAGTGTGGAGGTGGGTGGCAATACCAGTCCCTGGTAAAGATGGTGGTAGGCAGATGGAGAAACTGGCAGCAGATGTGTGGCATCAGGCGGGTGGCGGCATCAGAATATTGGCTGAGGCAGGTAGTTTGAATCCAGACTCATTTCTCAAAGTTTGGGTGAGGCTCCATGGCTGATGTAATCTGACGCCTAAGGCATTGGTGTGTGGAAATCCGGGCCGATCCAAGCTTGATTCATCTTGAAAAAGGTCAGTCGTTCCACATTTTCCATGGACAAGTGGGTTCTCCTTGGGATAACGATGGCCCCCGCCGCACTGAACACCCGCTCTGATGCCACACTACTGGCCGGGCAGGACAGCTTCTCCACTGCAAACTCGGCAAGTTGCGGCCACACATCCAGTTTGGCTGCCCAGTAGTCCAGCGGATCTTCTAACTGGGGTGGCAGAGTGCTGTTCAAGTAGGCCACCACCTGCTGCTCCAGGTCCTGCTGCTTCCCTTCTCACTAGGTGGGTGAAGGAAGCTGCTCATCAGTGACTCCAGACTTAGGTTACTGCTGATGGAGCTGGTACTGCTCCTACCCCCCCATCTTCCCCCAGCAGCACGTGAGCGCTGAAGTACCCCCCGTCAGACCTGTCAGAGGAGGGACGATGCCGCACATAGGCAGCGTCCAACTGACTATGGAGGATTTCCCTATAGTATTTGAGTTTGTCCTCCCTCTCAGCAGCTGGGAAAAAGACTCCCATTTTGGACCGGTAGCAAGGGTCCAATAGAGTGGAGAGCCAGAAGTCATCCCTCTGCCAGATGATGACTATTCGGCTGTCCCAATAGCCAGGCAAATCAGCATGCTGTGGGCCATATGCACAAGTGACTCCGAGGGGCTCCCTGCCTCCATCTCCACTGTATACTGTCACGGTGTTGGGGGTCATCTGCCTCGTCTTCCTCATCTCCATCTACCTCCTCCAGCTGCTCCTGCTCATCCTCTCTTGTCACCTGGGTAGAAAATCCACTCATTTCACCAGACAATGCTTCGGCTCCAATGTCCTCCTCCAGTTCAGTCCCAACCGGACTCATGTGGCTTCGAGATGTAGTCGCCACGTCTCCAGTCCCATGCCCAGACAGATTTTTCAGCATCTGTTCCAGGACATGAAGCAGTGGAATGACGTTATTCATCCCGTAGTCCTGGCGACTGACAAATAACGTGGCCACCTCGAATGGCCTCAGCAAACGGCAGGTGTCACGCATGAGCTGCCACTGGCTGACATCAAAGTTACACAGGGGAGTACTCCCGTCTGCCTGGATCATCAAAAAATCGATAATGGCCTTTCTCTGTTTATACAGTCGGTCCTACATGTGCAGGTTGGAATTCCAACGGGTGGAAACATCGCATATCAGAGTGTGTTGGGGGAGGCCGTTCTGCCACTGCAACTCGAGGAGGGTGTTCCTGGCTTTGTAGGAATGGATGAAGTGCATGCACAGTTTGCTTGCCATTTTCAGAATCTTCTGAAGATCGGTGGAAGACTTCAGTAACCTTTTCACAACCAGATTGAACACATGCACCATGCAGGGCGCATGGACCATCCCTCCTCGGTGCAGCGCGGACACCATGTTCCTCCCATTGTCCGTAACCATGGTTCCGATTTGCAGTTGGTGCGGAGAAAGCCACACCTCAATTTCTTGCTGCATGACGCATGTGACTTCGTTCACCGAGGCAAGTCAGGTGTAGAACTGTGTGACACCGCTGTGCCCTACACATGTGGTATGATGGAGCAGTACTTGTGGAGGCTGAGATGATGGTGGTGGAGGAGGAGGCAGATATTGGTGCAGAGGCCGCAGTTTGACAACGTGGCGGAGAAAGCGCCGTCTCCTGTCCAAGTTGTTGGTGTGCCTGAGCAGGAAGCACATTCACCCAGTGGGCCGTAAAGGACATGTCCTTGGCCCTAACCGTAGTTACAGCTCCAGACGTCCGCGCTGCCGTGCACCTTGGAACAAACTGATAAGCTCAAGGACTGGCCCACCTTCTGTTCTACATATTTATGAAGTGCTGGTACTGCCTTTTTGGAAAATAAATTACAGCTAGGAACTCTCCATCTCGGCTCAGCACAAGCCATTAGTTCTCTGAATGGTGCAGAGTCCACCGTTTGGAAAGGGAGGGACTGCAGTACGAACAACTTGGACAGGATCACGGTCAGCTTCTGCACCTTAGGATGGTTGGACGCATATTGTTGTCTCTTTGCAATCGCCTCGTTGAAAGACTGCTGGCGCCATGAGTAGCGAGGAGCAGGAGCATCTGGACCGGGAGATGATGGCAAAGAGAAACAGCTCCCTTCTGCAGAGGTGGTGGAGCCTTGACTGGCTGCAATGGCATGCGTGCCACTGGGCGCTGCTGCTGCTGCGGCGGCGGCAGGATGGACCACCACATCTGAGCCACGTTTCTCCCAGGCCACCGGATGGTGACGCTGCATGTGTTGACGCAGGGCTGTGGTGTCAACGTTAGTTACCTGGCCACGCTTCACTTTCTGCCTACAGATTCTACATATACCCATATTCGGCTCCTCTGGTGTCTTAGCAAAGAACTGCCACACCGCCGAGTAGCTGATTTTACCGCCAACGCTCCGCACTGAGTGACTACTACCGCCGCTGCCTTGCTGAGCCCCTGTGCCGCTACTTTCTTGGACCTGCAAAGCAGGTTTTCTACCCCGTGGCCGCTTGGCTCCTGACCTCACACTGCTGCTACCCTGCTGACTCACGGCCACACAACCCACTTGCTGGCTGCGCCGCTGCCTGACGCGCAAGCTGACACCCTCTTCTCCTGACGATGATGAAGCCCTTGCTTCACCCAGCTCCCAAGTGCGGTCGGCTACATCATCATCGATTTGTGTTTCATCGTCACTGCTGTCCTCATTACCGGTCATGGTATGCAGAGGCTGACCCCTCACAACATGACCTCCCATGCCACTCTCCACATCTATACTTTGCCGCCTACTGCAGGAAGCAGGGGATATTGGCCCCATTTCTTCACTGCAAAGTAGCTGCTGACTGCCCTCCTCAAATTGTTCATCCTCGCTGTATAATGGCGCTGAGCCCAGACCACATAGTAGATCTCCGGCTGAGGGAACCAGATGGGACAGAGGGCCGCTGGTGAGGGCCGCTGACCCGCTCCCGGGCCATGCCAACTAAGGGTTGTGTCTGACGTTCCCACCGACTCTTGGCTGGGGTTGTCAGATGTCATCTGGGAGGAAGTGGATGACCTAGTCAACCAATCAAGAACCCTTGGGTTGCTGAACAACACACGGCCGCTAGATGACACCGGCAGTTGTGGCCTCACCGAGTGACCCCTGCTGCGAGGTCCCCTTGCTGTGCTGCGACCTGGGCCTGCTCCAGGAATGTTTTTGCCACTGCAACTCGCAGGTGAAGAGCCTGCCACCTCTCTGTCTGACATACTGTTTGTTCTAAAATGTACAGACACTGTTTGATGAAGATATCTATATATGATAAATACACACCCTGTATTTGACTCCAAATGAACCCACTAACAAGCTTGGGTAACCCTTGGATATTTGCGCTCCACAAATGGCCAGGAAAAATTTACTTGTATGTGCTGTTTAAAAACAATGTGTATTTTACTGAATATAAAAGTACAAACAGGCTTAATTAACCTTCGGATATGAATTATGCTACAGAATTTCTTCTTTGGCGGTGAAAAAAAGTTTCTTTTACTGAGTAAAACTGCAGAAAAATACTTAGTTAACCTTTGGATGTAAATTGCGCAAAAGAAATCTGCTGCCAACAATTACCAGCTTTGTAGCATGTTAAAATGGTGTGTATTTTACGGAGCACAACAACAGAAAAACTCGTAATTAACCTTCGGATATCAATTATGCTACAGCCAAAATTTCTTCTTTGGTGGTGAAAAAGAACGTTTCTTTTACTGAATACAACTGCAGAAAAATACTTAGTTAACCCTTGGATGTAAATTGCACAAAAGAAATGTGCTGCCAACAATTACCAGCTTTGTAGTGTGTTAAAACGGCGTGTATTTTACAGAGCACAACAACAGAAAACTCCTAATTAACCTTCGGATATGAATTATGCTACAGGCAAAATTTCTTCTTTGGCAGTGAAAAAAGAAGTTTCTTTTACTGAATACAACTGCAGAAAAATACTTAGTTAACCCTTGGATGTAAATTGCGCAAAAGAAATGTGCTGCCAACAATTACCAGCTCTGTAGTGTGTTAAAACGGCATGTATTTTACGGAACACAACTACAGAAAAACTTGTAATTAACCTTTGGATATGAATTATGCTACAGGCAAAATTTCTTCTTTGGCGGTGAAAAAGAACGTTTCTTTTAGTAACCACAACAGCAGAACAACGCGTAATTAACCCCTGGATCTAAATAGCGCAAAAGAAATTAAGTGGTATTGGATTGTAAAAGCGCTGTTTCTTTAACTGAATACAACAGGAACAGGCTTAGATAACCCTTGGATATTCAATGTGCTCAAGAACTGAGCAGATAGCATTAAAATGTATATGCAGCTGAATTGGACGCACACTGGACTTCAGTTCCAATACCCCACAAAATCAGAATTAGAACGTAAGAGAAGCAGTCTCTGAGACAAGCTGTGACACCCCCCAAAAATCGCTGTATAAAAGTGTGTTCTTTAGTATGAGCTATCATGAGCAGCAGCAGCTTCCCTACACAGTACAGTGAAAGCAGTGTGAACTGCCAGCGTCGCGCCCGGACTTATATAGTGCGGTGACGTCACAGAATCCCGCCGGTCTCTGATTGGCTTCATCTCTGCACATGTCATGTAGGCTATGCCTTTCTTCCTCCCACACTTCTTTGCCCCATGAAACGCCATGTGCTCGCAGCCATTTTATTAATCAGAAGCACGCTTTGTTCCCGCGAATCACCGCAAACTTCGACTTCGTTCAGAATCGAAGTTTTCCTGAAATTCTAAACGAATTCCACTTTGTTAGAATCAATTCGCCCATCTCTAATCTCAGCCCCTCAAAAGTATATAAGATATATTAGTAATAAAATTTCTTTCAGACAATTTCCTATGTATGGTAATAATGTACACCCCTAAGAAAAGTCATACAGTTACCAAATAATAAGACTATAAAAGGAACAAGTACTATTACTTAAAAAAAAGTATAAAACATTAATTTTACCAATAATACTGTTAAAAAGTGCAGCAATAAGACTGCCATAGCATATCCACATATTAAAACTACATAGTATCCCAAAAAAATGGTAATACTGCTACCAAATAAAGGCACAACACCAGTGTCACATATTATTGTGACAAAGTGCCTGTATAATGCTAGCTTACTGTTATTGAATATAAACCATTATACTTAGGCCAATATGTGCTTCATACAGTGAACATAAAGTGGTAGATAACAGTTTTACAGAGGCCCTTTGCAGACCATATAAGTGATTATGGTACAGTTAAGTCCACTGACTCACAGATTATATCTTCCCCGATTGGAGTCATTTACTTTTCATTTTGTTGCTCATCTATCTCAGACTGCAATGGACAGATCTAGACTAAGCATGGTAGAGGAGGAGACTCTTAGGGCCACATGTATGGAAACTGCCTAGGTCTAAAACTCACTTTGTTGCCCATAACAACCAATCAGAGCGCACCTCTCATTTTTCCAGAGCACTATATGAAGTGAAAGGGGCGCTCTGATTGGTTGTTATGGGCAACAAAGTGAGTTTTAGACCTAGACAGTTTTCATACATGTGGCCCTTAGTCTGCAGGTGTGCTGTCAAAGAGAAGTGACCCCTTCTAGGTCCTTAACTAGAGACTGTGTTTCTGTACAGTGGTTGCCACATTGATTAGATTTTTAGTTGTACTCTCTTGCGCTCTTCAGCTATTCCAGTAGACAGTAGAGCTAACCTTAAAGTGCATAGTTGAGTTATCCTCCTTATTCTGCATATTTGCCTTTGGATGCTGATATCATCAGCTGCTGCCAATCTATTGTGGGCATCAAGTTCAAAACAGCCTGTAGCTCAGTGGAGTAAGTGGTGGGGCCATAGAGCCAACAGCTCCACCATAGTTTTCAACTATATCTGTATCCTTAGGAAGTTGGAAGTAAATTAATTATAGGTACATTTTGCTATATCTAATGTCCCAGTGATACTTTGCCTGATGTTACTGATGATCAGATTTGCATGTCCATCGAACTATATTTTATTTTGAAATAAAAACTAATGTTTACAAATGTTTAAAAAATCAATGCTGATCTAGGATCCTGGACCATGTGTCCAGAATTGCTGATGCCAGTGGGTCCCGCTTTCTTTGCTAAGCCAAATTGTGGTGGTATTCTCTTCAACTGTAATCACCACAGCCTTGGCCACATAACATTAATAATTAAGACCATACTTTTTTACTGTTGCCAACTCTTTCAGTGGTTACATTCATGTTACCAGAACATCTTCTGACACTTGAATCCTAACTATCTTTTCCTATGTAATGAAAGGTCAGCACTGGAGAAGATAAATTAGGGAACCACAAGTCTTGTTTGAGACCGTGCCAGTAGTTTGGTAAAGTCTCACCTGAATGCTAGAGATTTGCCTGCCATGTCATTGGTGATCCATGGAGGTACATAACAGAAGCTGATGAACCTCTAACAAATACGGTGTCAACTTTGGATGAAGGACATGTTTTATCGTCTTAATATTTATGTTAGCCATTCCATTACTCAAGATAAATGCTTATCTATAACAATCAGTATCTTACCTGGAAATATCATGGTATGTTCAATATTTAAAGTACTTCAAGGAGGAAAAAATACTGATTACCATTAATTGTAGCATTCTGAACATAAAATATTATTATCAACTAATATATAAATATTGCCGTTAAATTGAGAATTTTAATTTATGTTCTTAAAGCTGAGAAAGAACTTACCAGACAAAACAAATAACAGCATTCCTGCTGAATTTTTCATCCACCATCAATAATAGCATGTTTTTATTATATTTCTAATTTAATTAATATTGGAACATAAACTATTTTTTGAAATGCAATCTATTTTCTAGTTCCCTTCTACTATTGGAAATCCATAGGATATTCATCATAAAAAGAGAGAGATGGGTGCTGTTGACTATATCTTAAGTGGAGATGAAGCAAAGAGATTAGTAACATTTTGCAACAACATGGGTGAAGAATGTAAAGGTATTAAAGGTGCATTCACGGACCACTAATTTTTCATTTAGTTTTCTCTTTCGATCATAAATTATATTTAATGTCAACACAGATTCTCAACAGGAGTATAGTAGTGCTTTATGCATGATTTCTCCTATGTATTATGGCACTAATTTATAGTTCATCCATGGTACACACACTTGACTTAAAGCATTGTAGAATTATTTAATAAGGTAATGTTTTATGTCATATGGACACACAATGATTGTAAGTTTGTTTGCTGCTTACAATTTAGTATATCACCTAATGTTTAGACATACCTTCTTTAGTTAAAGTAATACTGTCTGGTTCCTGTGTGTAAGAGATTATTGTGTGTGTATGTATCTCATATAAACACACACACGCACACATATACAGTTGAAACCATAAGTTGATATACACTATATAAAAATACACATATGCATTTTTTCTCACTATCTGACATGAAATCAGAATAAACCTTACCTGTTTTAGCTCAATTATGATTGCCAAAATTACTTATATTTGCCAAATGCCAGAATAATGAGAGAGGGAGAATTTTGAAGGCATTTTATTACTTTCTGCAAAGTCAAAAGTTTACATACACTAGGGTTACTATGCCTTTAAACAGCCCATATGATGATGTCATGTCTTTGGAAGCTCTGTTTATTGGCAACATCTAAGTTAATTAGAGACACATCTGTGGATGTATTTTATGCACACCAGAAACACACTGCTACCGTGTGTAACATCATGGGAAAGTCTAAAGAAATCAGCCAAGATATCAGTCTGGATCATCCTTGGGTGCAATTTCCAGATACCTGAAGGTGCCTCGTTCATCTGTACAAACAATTATACGCCAGTACAAACAAGATGGGAATGTCCAGCCATCATCACACTCAGGAAGGAGACGGGTTCTGTGTCTCAGAGATGAACGTGCTTTGGTCTAACATGTGCATATCAAGTCAAGAACAAAAGTAAAAGACCTTGTGAAGATGCTGGCAGAAACTGGTAAGATTGTGTCACTATCGACAGTGAAACGAGTACTGTATGAACATGGGCTAAAAGGCCACTCTGCCAGGAATAAGCCATTACTCCAAAAGTAACATATAAAAGTCAGATTAATGTTTGCAAATGCACATAGGAACAAAGACCTACATTTTTGGAGACATGTTCTGTGGTCTGATGAAATTAAAATGGAACTGTTTGGCCATAATGACCATCGTTACATTCAGAGGAAAAATGGAGAAGCTTGGAAGCCTAAAAGCAGCATCCTGACTGTGAAACCGGGTGTGAAAGCATCACATTGTGGGGTTGTTTTGCTGCTGGGTGTACCCATGCACTTCACAAAATAGATGCATCATGAGAAAAGAAGATTATGTGGCAATACTGAAGCAGCATCTCAAGACATCAGCTAGGAAGTTTAAGCTTGGGCAAAAATGGGTCTTCCAAATGGACAATGACCTGAAGCACACTGCCAAACCAGTTACAAATGGCTTAGGGATAACCAAGTCAATGTTTTGGAGTGGTCATCAGAAAGCCCTAATCTCAATTCTATTGAAAATTTATGGGCAAAGCTGAAAAAGCAGGTGCAAGCAAGGCGACCTACAAACATGACTCTGTTACAGCAGTTCTGACAAGAGGAATGTGCCAACTATTGTGAGAAGCTTGTGGAAGGATATCCAAAACATTTGACCCAAGTCATGCAGTTTAAGGGCAATGCTACCAAACACTAATGAAATGTATGTAAACTTTTGACTTTGAAGAAAGTAATAAAAACACCATTAAATATTCTCTCTCTCTCTCTCATTATTCTGGCATTTGGCAAATATAAATAATTTTGGTAATGTTAATTGACCTAAAACGGGTAAGGTTTATTCTAATTTCATGTCAAATAGTGAGGAAAACATCCATATGTGTGTTTATATATAATGTATGTAAATTCTGGTTACTTGGATGCTCAAAAAAGTGATTCTCTTTGCACAACACTACAGGGATAGTACATATAATAAGTACTAGCGATTTTTACCCAAAAAGTCACAATACTGCACTAGGGAGCACTGTCTCTTTTTTGCATTTCTCTCACACAAAATATTGACACTTTGGGCCACATGTATGAAAACTATTTAGGTCTAAAACCCACTTTTTTGCCCATAGTTGGTTGTCTATTTTCACATTTCACATTTTCACTCACTTTTGTCAGTGGTTAAGATATTGATGGCTGTGTGTTAAGTTATTTTGAGGGCACAAGAAATTTACACTGTCATAGAAGCTGCACACTGACTACTTCACATTATATCAAAGTATCAAATCTTCATTGCTGTCCCATGAAAAGATATAATACAAAATTTACAAAAAAGTGAGAGGTGTATTCACTTTTTTGAGATACGATATGTCTTGAGATGTTGCTTCATTATTGCCACATATTCTTCTATCATCATGATGCCATCTATTTTGTGAACTGTACCAGTCCCTCCTGCAGAAAAACAACATAATGCTTCCACCCTCATGTTTCACAGTTGGGATGATGTTCTTAGGCTTCCAAGCTTCTCCTTTTTTCTCCAAACACAACAATGGTCATTATGGACAAACAGTACAATTTTAGTTTAATCAGATCACAGGACATGTCTCCAAAAATTTTGGTCTTTGTTCCTGTGTGCATTTGTAAACATTAATCTGGCTTTTATAGGTTACTTTTGGAGTAATGGCTTCTTCCTGGCAGAGTGGCCTTTCAGCCCATGTTGATACAGTACTTGTTTCACTGTGGATGATGACACAATCTTACCAGCTTTCACCAGCATCATCACAAGGTCTTTTGCTTTTTTTCTTGGGTTGATATGCGCATGTCGGACCAAAGCATGTTAATATCTGAGACACAAAACCCTTCTCCTTCCTGAGCAGTATGATGGTTGGACATTCCCATCTTGTTTGTACTTGCATATAATTTTTTGTACCTTGGCACCTTCAGATATCTGGAAATTGCAACCAAGGATGATCCACACTTGTGCAAGTCCAAAATTTTCTTCCTGATATCTTGGCTGATTTATTTAGACTTTCCAATGATGTGAAACACAGAAACATTGTGTTTCCGGTGTGAATTAAAACTTAGATGTTGCAATAAATAGAAGCTTCCAAAGACATGACATCATCATATGGGCTGTCCCAAATAGTTTAAAGTCATAGTAATCCTAGTGTATGTAAACTTTTTACTTTGCAGAAAATTATAAAATGCCTTAAAATGATCTCTCTCTCTCTCTCTCTCTCTCTCTCATTATTCTGGCATTCATTTGGTGGATATGAATAATTTTGGTAATCCTAATTGACCTAAACGGGTAACGTTTATTCTGATTTCATGATAGTGAGAAAAAACATGCATATGTATCTCTTTATATAGTGTATGTAAACTTCTGGTTTCAGCTATATATATTAACCTCTTACTGGGTTAGATTCGAGGTTGGGAACAATAAATAAGACACAAGAGTGAGTGTATAAAAATTGTGTATTATATACAATAGAAAAATTCTGTCACAGTTATTAATAACTATATAGAGACAAGTGCAGGACAAAATATCACAGAGATACACTAAAATAGCAAATAGCAACAAAAGTCCCAATTGTTTAAACACATTAATGTTATAGTTAGCATTCCTAGAGCTTTCTAAACTTTGGTCTCTTTCCTCAGTTCCCCAAATTAGTTCCCCAAAGTGTGCTCTCCTAAATAGGCTCACCCCAGGTGAGGCTCTCCCAAGGGTGCCTGTGCCCTAGAGTTCCCTTGGCCCCTTTTAAACCCCTTATCTTTCACCCATGCCTTTTTTGGCTCCTCACAAATGCAGGCAGGAACCCCAGTCAAAACCTTTCATGTTAAAAACATCTAGGGATAAATTTTTAAGGCTGATTCCTCTGACATTTCCCTTAAAGGGCCCTTTCTTTCCCAAAAGGCTCATTTGCCCCCGCAGAAAACGGTTTGGAATTGTCCCGGGTCATTCCCGGTAATCCCCCAGTTCTCATAGAAAAAAACCTATTTTTTCCGGTCCTTCTCCCCACCGCGAATTAACGCCGGGGGGGGAGGAATGGGGAAAGGGACATTAATTTTGAGGGGCGTGACGCGCTGTGAAAATGAGTGTAATTTGGGCCCGGGCCGGTGAAATTTGGGGGGGGCCCGAAATCCGCCCCCGGCAATTAATGGGCAAAAAAGGGCCTTTAAACTTTGCCAAAGGGGGCTTTTGATTTTACCGTATTTTGCGTTCTTACTTGGGAAAAATTGCGGGCCATTTTATTAAAACCCGAATTTAGGGCCCACAATTTCCCGTCATGTAAACCCATCCCCTTAAAAATGTCCCCTCTCCAAGTATGTGTAACCCCCAAAAGGGGTATGCAGAAATTAATACCAGCATTTTTAGCTTTGAAGGATGAGGGGGATGAAGGGAAAATCAAAAAGGGGAAAACCCTTGCCCTTATTTTCTGACCTCTCTTTTTCTTTAAAATTCCCCGGTATGCATCTTGGGGAAAACAAACAAGTCTCAACATCCCCCCCATTTTCCCCCTGTTTAAATCCCCCTGATATCTTTTCTATATTTGAATGGAATAAAATTTTTGTTGAACCTTTGTAGTTTGGCTGACCCTCCCGCTGTAAACAAGATGCCTAACGTTTTTCCCCAACTATCACTTTTTTATTTTTCCCTTTTCTGCTCACCAATATCCCCCATCCCCCCCCCCCCCCCACCCCCAAATTTTTCCCAACCTGGAAAAATTTCCCCCGGGCTTGTTATTTAAGCATCCCAACCCCTGGGGTCTTTCCCATGATTTATCATTCAGGGGAAAACATCCCTTAAGTCCCATTTTCCCATAAGTTTTATGCGCTTAATGCCAGCTTTGAAACCAGAAAGTAAAACCAAAAAGGAAAACCAAAGGACCCTTCCCAGTCCTCACCCCAACAGCACCCAATATGCCCCTTCTGTGCTAAAATTTCTCACTGCCTCCCAAATCATAAAAATTTCCTTGTCCCCCCTAAGACCCCCCAGGGCTGGGCATTGGATTCCATATTTTCCCCCTTCTGTCTTATCCTCACACGTTTGGACCCCTCTAATTTTTCACCCCCCACAAATTAAGACCTTTCTAAAAAAACCCCCAACCCCAACCCCCTTTTTTTCTCTATCCCCCCACACACCTTTTTACTCTCTCCCTTCTTCTCCTCGCTGCCGGGACATATCCCCAAACCCCCGGGGCCCCCCTCGCACACCCCCAATTTTGGTTTTCAGGGCATCCTCTTACGACCAACCGGGCACACACCCCAAAAAAACCCGCTTTAAACCTCAAAACCCATCCCCCTAAAACCCCCCGGGTTTTTCCCCCTTTACCCCCAAATTTTCGGGAAAGGCCCCTCGGGAATGCCGTTCCGTGTGAAACAAGTTCCCTTTATCCATGCCCTTTCTTCATCTAAAGGGAAAAAACCCTTAACCTTCCTTGGACAAACAGAAACCGGGCTGACCCCTTCTGACACAACTTCCCCTGCCCCAATCCCCCTATGGGGGGGCTCATTTTACCCACCCCCCCCCGCCCTGGCAGAAAAACATGGGGGAAAGGTTTTTCGGCCTTTCTTCTGTAAAATACCTGTTTCCTTTTTCCCCCTTTCCCCCTCACTACCTTCCCTCTCCCCCCCCCTCCTTTGAGGTGTACTCGGGTTCCGCCTACCCCCCCCCCAAACACCCAAAGTGGCTGTTTTTTCCCCAAACCCCCCGGGCCCTGCCCCACCTTTTTCTTGCCCCAATTTTTGCCCCTGGCTCCCCACTTTTTTTCCCACTAATTTCCCCCTATTATCCCGGGGGAAATTTTTTAACTTTCCCAACAGATACCCCCCAACTCCATTTACTAACAAACTCCTGCCCACCTCCTTTTCCCTTTTGGGCCCTTCCCCAGTGGACCTCTGAGCCACTCATAAAGAGGACACACACGGGAAACCGTTCATCTTCCCCCCGCCCTTTTGCCCCCCTTATCTAACCTCCCCAAACTCCCTTTTCCCTATCTTTTGACCCCCAATTTGTTCCCCTTCTCCTCCAAAACCATACCCACCCCCCTTTCCGGGCCCAAAACAAGTACACCCACGCAGGGAAACCTAAAAAACCTAAACCCTAAACCCCTTCTTTTCTAAATCTTTTTTCTCCCCTCTTACCATATCCTCATTTCTGACCCAGACGCAGCCACCAAATTCTACAACCCAACACAATAAACCTCCACCCTTGATGTTTGTCCCCCCTTTTCCAAAACAACAGAACCCCAAAAATAAACGCAAAACCCTGGCCATAGACCCACCAAACAGTTGAGGCGGTTTCCAAAATTTGGGCCCAAAAGCCGCGGGAAAGGGAAAAACCCCGTTTCACCGCCCTTTTTAAACCTCATGCAAAAAAAACACTACACACATTTAAATTGCACTCCACCTCACCCAAAAACAAGATTTTATTTCCCAACTGCCTAAATTATGTTTCCCTGTCCCACAACCCCAGAAAATTTTTTTAACATTTTCCCAACTCCTCCTCGTCCCCCAGCCCCCCCCCCCCCCATCTCCCCCTCTCAGCAGATGATTTTGCAACTCATTTCCCAAAAATAAAATGAAATCTAATCGGGACAAAGTTTCACCCTGCATCCCCTAAGCCTACCTCTTTTCCCCGGCAGTGCCCCCACACCCACATTTTACACCGGGCTCATCACTTTTTCCCCCCCTTAAATTTTCTTCTTTTCCGGTCACCCCTTTGGAAAAAACTCTCCCCTTTCCTGCCCAATCGAACCTCACCACCGTAGTCCGGGCCCCACTTGCCAAATCCCCCCTTTCACCCCTGCCTTGTGTTATTATCATCCCAGCTCCCACCCATTTGTTTCTATCTTTTAACCTTTCCCCATTTTCCCCCTTCCCCCTTTTAAACACGTTACCATCACCCCCCCCTTTAAAGGGAAAACAATTTTTAAAACCACCTCCTCACGGGGCCAACTTTTCCCCCCATCCACTGTTTTCCCTTTTGGCCTCTAAACTTTTACAATAACTTCCACCCTTCACGCCCCGGAAATCTCTCCACCAACTCTGTCCTTGACCCACCCCAAATTTTTTGGGAAATCCAAACCCCACCATTTCTCCCTTTTAAAGGCCCAAACCCAAAGGGGCCACCAACAAACCTGTAACTGCCAAAGCCTCACACCACTACTCTGTGTTTTCTCCTTTTTAGACCTTTTTTCCCTCCCCTTTGGGACATGTCGCCCCATTCCTCCTCCTACACTTTCCTCTCCTTCCCTTATTATAAACAGACTCGGCCCTTTCCTGGTTTCCTCCCCCCATCCCTCACCCAATAAAACATTCAGCATTTTCCCCCACTCCCCAAAAACCAAAATCCTCCCCTCCCCGCTGTCTTTTGGTGCCCCCCCCAGGGGTCTTTTCCTGGGCCCACATTTTTCTCTTAAAACCCCGGCCTGGGTCAGCTCAAGAAAATAAACCAAGGGCTTTAAAATACCCCTGTTTTTGGGGATGACACCCAAAACCTCAAAACAATTTTCCCCCCCCAATTGGTTCCCCTTTTTCTTCTCCCCCGATCCCTACTGTCTTTCGCCTTTTTCCTTTCCTTTCTTCTCACCCCCGGGGTCCCCTAAAACTAAACTGGAAAAAACCCTAAATTTTAAATATTTTCCCCCACCGTCCAACTCTATCCCTCCAACGATTCTCTATCATTTGTAAATGGCTACACCCCTCTCACCCAGCACCCCCGGGTTTCCGCTGCCTTGGGGAAAACCCCTTTGACTTCCAATCTGCCCTTAAAAACCGATATCAAAACCCCACCTCTTGCCTGTCCCCTCCACCAAAAAAAAATTTTTCCCGGGAACCGCTTCATTTTTTTAACTCTGAAAGCAAAAAAAATGTGGTCTATGCCCTCGTATCTCCCCCCCTAAAACACAGGCAACATTTTCCTTTGGCCCCCTCTAGCACTCTCGCTCCCCTTCCCAAAAACCCTCCCTTTAAATTGGGTGCCTTTTCTGATTTACCCCCTCTCCTCGCTACTCCCCTGCCTCTTCCCCTTTTGCCCATCCCTTCAAGGGGTACCAATTTTCCCTAGCGAAAACCAGTTTTCAAGCTAAACACCTTGGACCTACCCAAAGGGCCCCATTTAAACCCCTGCCCCCCTTTTATATTTTCTCTTTTTTAAACTTAAAATTTCCTCCCCCCTCCCCGCAACCTTTTTCCGCTCCTCACAGGACCCTTTTCCTCTGCCTCCCCCTTTTTCACCTCCCCCCACATAAACCGTTTTCCAAGACTTCCTCATGCTTCCCCCCCACTTTGGAAAAATCACTGCCTCAAAACCTCAGACTCTCCCCCTTCTCCTAGCCTCAAACATAAACCCGAAAACCTCCCCTTCAGGATTGCCTATAACCAGCATTTAAACCGGGGTTGCACTGCTCCAAACCCCCCCAAAAAAATGTCTGCCCCTTTACCTTCTGTCTCCTTTCCCCCCTTTCCCCTTTTTAAATTTTCAGCCCCCCGGCCCGGGGGCCCCTTTTCCCTCTTTACCCCGTTGTTTTGTAACTTATTGTCACTTTTTTAATTTTTTGACCAAAGAAAATTTTTGTTTGCCCCCCTGATATGTACAGGGCCCTTTAAATCAAGGGGCCCCTCCAAAATAGAGGGTAATAAATATTTAAATATATATATATAATAATTTTTTATATATATATTTATTTACAGATCAGAGGTCATTTCGTGTTTGTAGTTCTTTTTGCTGGTATTCTCCATGCTTCAATCTTATTCTCCAGATTATGTAACCTGAAGATCTGACCAGGAAAATTCACACCTTGTCGAGTGATAAAGGTAATGAACAAGGGAGAATTCTTAGACTCCACAATCCACTATATACAGTGCCAAACTGATTAACCTCATACCACCGCAGTCAGTTTTGACCTCCCTGACAAAGCCCCGTTTTTTAAATCTGATACGTGTCACTTTATGTGATTATAGCTTTTTGATACTTTTACCTATCCATGTGATTTAGAGACTGTTTTCCCGTGACACATTGTGCTTTACGTTAGTAAGAAATTTTGGTCCATACAATCCTTGTTTATTTGTTAAAAATATCAAATTTTGTGAAAGTTTTGAAAAAAATTCAGTTTCAAAGTTCAAAAATTTCTGTGTAACAAATAGTTGTTCCATACGAAATAGTTAATAACTAGCATCTATCATATGTCTACTATAGCTTGCCAACATTTTTTAAATGTCTTTGGGTGAATATACACGGCGTACACCGGCACGCACCGGTGCCAATGCAAACTTTCCACAGTGCTCTGGGCCGGCCCCCATTCACCTCCCATTTCCCTGGTGCGAAAGTAGCTGCAAGAAGCGACATGTCACTTCTTTTGCCAGGCGCGCAGTATGAGTCGGGGAATGCACTGTAAAATCACAGCATTCGATGAGTACTTTGATTTTACCGTAATTGCGGACCGTACGTCGGACATATTGCAGTGCAATTATGCCCTGAAGTACGGCCTGTAATTACGCTGTGTGAAAATACCCTTTTAATTTATTTATAACATTAGGGGGTTCAGAAATGAAGTAGTAATTTTTACCATTTTCAAAAATATTTGCAGCATTGATTTTTTTAAGAGACCAGTCCAGTTCTGAGGTGGCTTTGAAGGGCCTGTATGTTAGGTACCCACATAAATGACTCCATCTAAGAAACTACATCCCTTATAGTATTCAAAACAGCATTTAGGAAGTTTATTAACTTATAAGGTGTTTCACAGAAATTAAAGCAATTTCAAAATTTCACTTTTTAGGCAGATTTTAAATTTTTAGTCTTTATTCACTGGAACATGGTAGAAGTGACCAGGAAAATGCAACTCAATATTGATTCCCCCAATTCTGATGGTATCCCTAGTGCACTATTTGGCATAACCAAAAGCCTCAGAATAGGGCTTTGAATAGGAGCACTTACCGGACTTTGGGGTCTCATTTTTATTATGATTTTCTTTAGGAACCATTACAGATTTGTGGATACCATAAGGTGCTAAAACATAATAAACACCCCTATAAAGACCCCTTATTGGAAACTACACCCCTTAAAGAATATATCCAGGGGTGTATTGAGTATATCAACCCATAAGTGTTTCACAATTTTTTTAACCATTAGGCTAGGAAACCTAGTGGACAGTAAACTTAATTGTAGCAGCCAGTGTCAGGCAGCAGCTTCCAATGCAAACAGGATCATGAGATGTATTAAAAGGAGCATAGATATGTAAGCCATGTACCAAGGTGTGCTTCCCAGAATACAGTGAAGTCACAGACAAGAGAAGCGACTCCAACACCAGTTCAGAACAGCGAATATTTTTACTGGAGTCTAAATACAAAGTGCATTATCCAGATACCTCAAGAACACAAATATAAAACACAAACTGGGACCTTTGCCTATCAGTGGACTCAGAAAATCTGAACACTATTTACCTCATTAAAACCCTAGGTAACCAGTGTTGATGTGTATTTCAGGGATGCGCTCACGGTGTAGCACAAGGATTTACAAACCTCCGAAAGTATCCGTTATTCCCAGGGTACCATTAACCAATTAAAGATCTCCCCAACAAAAGCAAATAATGAAATTACCAACACCGATGTAGGATTTTTTCCACTATCTCACGCGGATGTTATTTCCAGAAATATTTGTGTAAGCCCTGACTATTGATAAGACCCTAACTAATCTGTCTACAGGCCTTACCAATGTCTCTATCAGTCTGATGTGCACGCTCACCAGGCCCGGGTTTTTATTTGGCCAATTTCCAATCATAGGTTTTGGGCGGGGTTTCCATCTGTTAACAACTGATTTTACAGATGACCTTCACTCCGCTTTAACACCTCTCCTCTAACCGCGATGAGGCAGCAGATAACTCCCTCTGATTTCTACAGGTTTTAGTCCCTGGCATACATACCCACAGCTGTAATTCTGATTAGCAGCAAAGTTCCTGAGAGAGAGTAACAGTGTGTTTCTCTTGCAGCTTTGTTGATCTTCTCACTCAGATACTCACTCTCTAAAGACTAAACAGCTAACAGACTGGTAGTTTTTCTTTAACTGTCCCTCTAACTATGGTTACTGCTCCTCCCCTGTCAACTTCTCTGATTGGACAACAGTACAGATCTTTCCAGAACTGGCTGTACAGTGTGTTAACCCTGTAACTACTGAATAATTACCTGTTTAATTAAACATTTGACTCTTTTCTATATCACAGGGTCACTAAACTCTTTAACTCATGTTAAAATTTCAGAACAGCAGAATGCAATATAACAAACCAGAATCATCAATCATACATCAGATGACAGCATCCAGTAAAAAAGACAGTTTGGTCAGTCTACCAGCCCACATGCCACCCCACTAGAGGTTGACGTCCTCGCTAACCCTTCCCATACAAACTCATCTTGTGCATAGCACTGAAGGGGTACTCCTGTATTGGACCTAGGAGTCCTACATGAAGGTACAGACTCAAGTGTATCTTCTGGAGGAGCAGCTGTTAGCTGCACATCTCTCTCTCTAGGTGGCAAACTCGCCACATCTGGAACGTTGGTTGAGGGCTGAACAGGGACAACCCTCCACTCTTCATCTGAAGGGATTCCCCCTGTATTTTGGACAGGGGCTCCACAAAATTGCAGCATTTCAACATGTTACATTGCAGGTTCCATGAGGGTCCCCTAGTCCGAATTGGCTCCATTTCATAGACTGGGATGGAAGGGTATATTCTTCCCTTTACCATACATGGGACTGCCGTATCCCATCCAACTTCCCCGATGACCTATTGGTTTTGACCATAACTCAATCACCCGGGGCATACCCATCTCTCTGCACTGGTCTCGGTTTAGGGTGTACTACCTGCCTCAAACGTTCACCCACAACCTTATGCACCACTCTTAGCCAATGACAGTGTTCTTTCACCTACGCGGTAGTATTTCTTGGTGGTGGGTCCATCGGACTGGGCATATGGAGGTCCTCAGTTTCCTGGCCTGCCCTTCCAAACATAAGCATATGTGGGGAGTAACCAGTGGTGCTATGTTCCGTGTTCTTATAAACCTACATCCTTTCAGGTAAGTATTCCCGTCACCTGGCCATCTGACTATCTTCCAGAGTTCACAATATCTGGATCAGGGTGTGAGTAAACCGTTCGCATGCTCCACTTTCACTTTTCGTAAGTCCGGACAGTAAAAATGATTGAGCAGTAAAAAGTTCTAGTTCGATTAGAACCTCGAATTTTAGTGTGTTCGGTTTGCGGTTCTATTCGAACTAGATTAAAGTCAATGGGAGAAGATGTTCTGGTTAAGTTTTATACCTATACAGGTGAGAAGAAGCTGTAATTACCAGCCATAACAGTCAACTGGATATGTGGAACAACTTAGTGAAGAAAATTTTTCTCTAAGAGTCACAGAAAAAAATTGAGAAGCTAAAATACTTCATTCCTTTCAATGGCTAACTGAAAAGATGTGGACAGCTTGCAAGCAGGGGCGTAGCTATAGGAGGTGCAGTGGTAACAGCTGCTACGGGGCCCTGCATCCTGATGGGGCCCAAAAGCTCCTTTGACACATAGAAGATTTGGAGACGGTTTGCTATACATTTAACGAATCCCCAAAACTACAAAAACTGAACTTTTGGGCACTGAGTATGATTTAGAAAATCCAAGCGCTCTGTATAATATATATCCATGTATATGAGAGTTAGGTGTTATGTGAGCCTGCAAATGTCACCAAATAACAGCTTCTGGGTGTGGGAAAGATGCAGCCAGCAATACCAAGCTCCCTAACTATTGATAACTATGGAGAGGAAAATACTATCTAAATAACTAAGCGCAGTCTGTACAGTACAGAGAGTGAGCTGAAAATGGCATTCACAAGGCAATAAAGTGACATCTCCGCATTCAGCACCAGAACAAGGTTACATATTTTAACTGCACTATGCACCCTCTCAGTCCAGTCCTGCAAGATCATGTTTTTTCCATCAATTTTGGGGAGATGTTGTAATAGTGTCCCCACAGTAACATATCCTACTTGGGCAGGTATAGCAGGGGCACCCTGAACTGAGCTCTGGGCCAGCACCGCTAGTGCTGAGGAAAAGTCTCCTGCTGCATCTCTGTCCATTATGGTCGCTGTATCCTGCCAACTAAGCCAAGTTGTAAGCCATATACTGAGGTGACTACAGCGAAGTCACAGATGAAAGAAACGACTCCAAAACCAGTTCAGACCAATGAATATTTTTACTGGAGTCTGAATAAAAAGTGTTTCATCCAGATACCTCAAGAATATGCACATATAAACAAAAAATTGTGCTACGCGGGGAGCCGCCTTACAATATCCTCTGGACTCACTGATATTTTCCCTTCAACGGTGCACGATTTGTTTTAAGTCTAACACAGACATTATTTCCGGAAACGTTCGTGTACGGCCTGACTTCAGATAAGACCCTAACTACTCTGTCTATAGGCTTAACCAATGTCTCTATCAGCCTGTTGTGCACTTCCACCAGGCCCGGGTTTTTCCTTGACTAATTAAATGTTTTATTGTGTAATACAATATTAATGCATTGCTATCTTCTGAATCCCATAACTAGTGTTGAGCGATTATTATCGACAAAGTTGAAATCGGCACAGTTTTTATGTTGATCGAAATTTTTAGATCATGCGATAATTTAGGTTAAAATCTGTGCATCATCTATTAAGATCGCGCCATTTTCGGCGCTTCCTGTCATTTTGGCGGCCAGCAAATCAGCTTACAGAATAGAGCAGGGTGAGATGTGTGTGCGACGTCATGACTGGGATGTGTATGGTTGCGATTGGCTGGAAAAATCACATGACCTCGTTTTACTGTACATAGAACAGCCCTTCCTGTTCATGATCAGTGTCTCTCAGCGTCTCATAGCAGGAGGACGTGCGCTCTGCCTGTGTCCAAACAGCTCAGCGAAATTATTCTATTTCTTCACAGAGAAAGCTCTACTGTTAGCTGTGATCCTTACAACTTAGTTAGATCAGAGATTGGAAGATTTTATGTAGTTAGGTAGAGAATTTTAAAGGAGCATCTACCGCTGTAAAGTCACGGAGGGGAGCGGGGAGTGGTCCCCGCGGGTGAACACAGACAAGCTCTATAAATACTGGATAAAGTTCACCAAGACTTAATGTAGACATTGCACTGCAATAGCTTTATTATTAACAGTTTTCTATTGAAATATTTCCTGGATATTGGGCAGCCTGAACTTATATTAGGATACACATCTTTTCTAGTAACTGCAGGTCTCTTTGTTAGGTGCAAAACTCCACTTTTATTATCAGTATACATTTCAGATAGGTGTTCTTTTTCAATTTTGCCCATTCCAGCTTTGTTGATATAGCCACCTTTCAGTTAAATTAGAATCCAGCAATTTTGTAGTCAGCACAGGTTGATAGGTGCCAAAAATACCTTTTAATTATCCGAATACATTACAGATACGTGTTTTTTCACTTTTGCGCACTACAGCTTTGTTCATTGAGGCACCTTGCACTTAAATGTGAATACAGCAATTTTGTAGTCACCACAGGTGAATTGATAGGTGCCAAAAAATACCTTTTATTATCCGAATACATTACAGATACGTGTTTTTTCACTTTGGTGCACTACAGCTTTGTTCATTGAGGCACCTTGCACTTAAATGTGAATACAGCAATTTTGTAGTCACCACAGGTGAATTGAAAGGTGCCAAAAATACATTTTATTATCCGAATACATTACAGATACGTGTTTTTTCACTTTTGCGCACTACAGCTTTGTTCATTGAGGCACCTTGCACTTAAATGTGAATACAGCAATTTTGTAGTCACCACAGGTGAATTGAAAGGTGCCAAAAATACCTTTTATTATCCGAATACATTACAGATATGTGTTTTTTTGCACTTTTGCCCAGTCCAGATTTGTTGATAGAGCCACCTTGCAGTTAAATTTGAATCCAGCAATTTTGTAGTCACCACAGGTAAATTGAAAGGTGCCAAAAAAATACCTTTTATTATCCAAATACATTACAGATACGTGTTTTTTTGCACTTTTGCCCAGTCCAGATTTGTTGATAGAGCCACCTTGCAGTTAAATTTGAATCCAGCAATTGTGTAGTTACCACAGGTGAATGATAGGTGCAAAAAAATACCTTTTATTATCCGAATACATTACAGATACGTGTTTTTTCACTTTGGCGCACTACAGCTTTGTTCATTGAGGCACCTTGCACTTAAATGTGAATACAGCAATTTTGTAGTCACCACAGGTGAATTGATAGGTGCCAAAAATACCTTTTATTATCCGAATACATTTCAGATAGGTGTTTTTTCACATTGACGCAGGCCAGCTTTGTTGATAGATCTGCTTTGCAGTTAAATGTGAATCCAGCAATTTTGTTTTGATTTGAGGGATTTGAGAATAGCTGTGATTTGCCGTCTTTTAATAAGAGACTTTCAAAAACTCTTCCATACCTTCTCAAATTTTTATATTTCTGAACATGGAGCGAAATTCAGGTGGTAAGCGAGCAAAGAGGGGGGTAGGACATGGAGGTAGAGGTACGAGAGAAGGTGCTCCTTCCAGTGCTGGCGACAACACGCATGCCAGCGGATCGTCAGTTGCAGGACCGTCAAGCCTGTCGTCGCTGGGTCAGGGCCCTGTGAATCTCAGTAATGAACAGCGTCGCCAATCTGTCCTTCAGTGGTTAATGCAACCTGCATCCAGCAGTCTTACCTCCTCGTCCTCCCAGTCACGGCCACAAATGTCGTCATCAGCATCACCAGCATCCGTCCAACATGAAGCAGCCCAAATGTCAACTCGTGTACCACCACTGTGGATAATCCATTTTCTGAAGACCTCTTGGATGACAAAATGCGGTTGGGGTCAGAAGTCATGTGAAAAGATCAAGATGCCAAAGAGGATGATGTTCTCTGCTCTGACGCCCAGTTACTGATGCCATCAGAGGAGGAGAAGGAAGCCGGTCAACGGCAAAAATCCCAGGCGGTTGGCAACGCCTTGCAGTCCCTCTTGCTTGTAGCCCGCAGCTCCTGTGTAACGGGTTGCGCCGCGGTCCGTGGTTGGGGCCCCGGTGCCCCCGCTTCCCCCCCGGGGGACGAGGCCCCGCAGCCCGCACTACCGTTCGGGGGCGCCACCCCCCCCATCCATAAACCGGCCCCTTTCGCCCCCGCCCGGTCCTCGTCCCCTGCCCCGGAATGCGCGTCGCGCCCCCAGCGTGTGCGCGCTTTTCGTTCATGTACTTTTAAAGGGGGCAGTGCGCCGGAATTTGGGGGTAATTGGGGGCGCAGTGCCTATATAAGTTTTGCACCCACTCACTTCCCTGGGGGATCTATGTTCCTCATCCCCTTACTAAACTTTCCCAAGGGTCTCCCCCCCACCATGACAGCCCTCTTGTATTTTTTTCCTGACTCCAAACCGCTGCCGCCTGCCCTGCCCTTCCTCCTGTCCTTACCACGCCATGCCCCTGCCCTGCCCTTCTGCCTCCCACGACTACGATTCTGGGATAGTTTCGGGTCCCCTCGCTGAACCCTGGGCCGCCACCGAAAAAACGGTCTGTCAGGGGGACATGTACCTCACCGCGCAAGTCCATCCCTTTGTGGGGGGGTTTTTTTTGAAAAGGGGCTATTAGTTTCCTTTCCCCTGGCGTGGCTTAACTATCATCGCTTCGGGGTCCGGGATCCATACCCAGCCGCTACAGTTAGATCCACCATGGATCCCCCCCAAAGGGGCCCCGCCAAGATCGGGGTTTCTTACGACGATGGTTGCCCAGCAGTCGCAGAAAAATCCAGAACAGGAAGCTTGGCCACTCTCCCCATGATCGCAGCCCTACCCCCGCAACATTCCCCCCCTGGGCCCCTCGGTGACCCCGTTACTCAGCCTTCCATTGGCTACCGGGGGGCCCCAAGCTTCGGTCCCCTTACCCTCGTTGGGGGGATCCCAAGCTCTCCCGGGGTTTCTTTCCCCGGGCTCATCACAAAAAAGATGGCGATCATTTCCTTCGAAAAGGTCAAGGTGACATTCGTGGTGAGCCTACTTTCGGGAAGGCCCTGGTTTGGGAAAAATCCTTCTGGGACGGAAAACACCCGTGACTGGGGATCTACAATCTTCCTCCGGGAATTGCCCCGTCTTGAGCACCCGGCAGGCTTCCCGGGGAAAAAGCCCTCTGGCCTTCGTCAAGGCACCCCGGTGGGGTGACTATGGGGTACAGTTCCGTACTTGGCTTCGGAGCTCATTGGATGATGCCGCCCCTATCCATTTTCAAAAAGGGTGTCCACCCGGGGTTAAAGACCTTTGGCAGCAAGAGACCCCCCTTCCTCCCTGAGGAACTAATTCATCAGCAACCCGTATTAAATGAAAGGGTTTTTCGCAGAAGGCGGGAGGAGCGCGTCAGGAAAAAGAGACATACACGGGGTTTCATCGGCCCCCAGTTTTTCAGACCCTCCATTATGTCTCCTAAACCCTCTGAGGTGGAACCCATGCAAGTGGCCCGGGCCCATTATCGGAGCAGGAGCTAACCGTCGCCAAAACCGAAAAGCTATTCTTCTGCCCAGCCCGACCATTCCAAAAGCTGTCCGCTACTCCCCACGCCGGGGAAACGCTCACACCTAGGAGCCGTAGGAAGAGGGGCCCTGGGCGTTTCCTCCTCCCCCTTTTAGATGATCAGGGGAAAGTGACATTGTGCTGGTTTTTTCTTCCGGAGTTCTCCCCTTCCTGGTTTTGGGGGTTGCAGGATTTTATCTTACCTCTTTGGAAACCCTTTTCCGCATCCCTTTTGTCCGGGGAAGCCGTGCTTAAAACTTCAGCAGGGGGACTCCTCCGGGCCCCCTCCATACATAACCCGGCCGGGAACTCCATGGGGGGGCTCTGCATAAGGAGAAGATCACGTTCCATTTTGCCCCCGTGCTTCCCCCGGCGACCCCTTTGGGCTTCCCTGGCTGCAACGTAAACCCCCCTACCTCGATTGGAAGACAGGCAAGTCCGCGTTGGGGCCCGGAATCCAGAACGTTGCTTGGGGGGTGCCACCCCGGGTCCCTACCACGTCTCCGCCTCCGCTCGTAAAGGGCCTTTTGCGCCTGCCGGGCCGAGTCCCGGGATTTTGGGGATGTATTCCCCCGGGAAAAAGAGGGCTGAATCGCTGCCCCACCGGCCTTACCGCCCTATTGACCCCCGCCGGGAACCGCCCCCCGGGGGGGGGTTCCCCCCGTTTTCCGGCCGAGACTCGGGCCCCAGTCAGCCTAAATTGGGGAGAAACTGCAGAAAGGATTCATTCGTAAGTCCTCCTCCCCAGCCGGAGCCGGTTTTTCTTCGTGAAAGAAGGATGGTTCCCCTGTCCGTGTAAACTACAGGGTTAAATAAATAACCGAAAAAAAAACCGCTAAACCCTCCCCCACGATCTCGAGCTTTTTGCCCGTCCAAAGGGGGCAAAAGTGTTTTCCAAGTTAAAAAAAAAAATCCCCAATTCGGGGGGGATGAGTGGAAGACGGGGTTTAATACCCCGATGGACATTTTGAGTACTCGTGATGCCCCCCTTTGGGGTCTGTTTAAAGCTCCACGGGTTCCCAAAGAACGAATGATTCTTCCGGGATTCCCTTTTACACCTGTGTCATAGTGACCAATGACATCCTGATTTTTCTCCTTGATCTTCGGGCTCCCGGGGTAAGTACCCAGGTTCTGCAACGTCTCGCAGCAACCCGATGTATGCCAAGCTGGGAAATGCTTTTTCCATCGGACCCCTACTTTCTCGGCTAATAGTCCCCGGCTAAGGGGTAAAAAGATGGGCCCAGAAAACCCCCGCGGGGACCTGCCCGGTGGCTCTTTTTTTTTTTCACGGTTTGACTTTCATAACTTTTTCCGGCCCCCGCGGGGAAGAACGTCAAGGGGGATGCCCTCTCTCGTGCCTCGGACGTGGGCGGTGAAGAAACCCCGTCCAACAATAATTTTCCCCGAACGGTTTGTTCCCGTGGCTCCCGCAGGTTCCAAAAAATCCCCACGGGCAAACACACGTGCCGCCGGCCTCAGGAGGGGGATTCTGGAGTGGGGGTTTCTCCTTTTGGGGGCTGGTCATCCCGGAGCCGGGGTCCCTATGCATTTATTCGCGGCATACGGTGGCCGATCTAGCAAGGATTCAAGGACTACAAACCTTGCCCGTGTCACTTGTGCTTTGGGACAAGGGGCCCACCCACGGGCCCCCTGGCCCTTTTATCCTCTGCCTTGCCTGAAACCGGGCGAAATAGTTGGGGCTTCGTCACGGGTCACCAGTCTCCTCTGGGGAATTCGGGATATGGGGGGTGACAGACCCGGTTCTCAAAGATGTCCCCCTTTTGCCTCTCCCTGGCCTGCCCCTCTGCCCCAAATTGGCTATTCTTTTTTTCCCCCTGTCTTCCGCTTCATGGACTGCCCTCACACATTTCTCCACCCGGTTTTTCAATTTTTTTCCCCTTTTTTTGCCGTGCATGTCCCCACGCAAGTCAAGTTGGACTTTTTTATCGGGCCCAAACACCCCCAGTCCAATGGCGGGGAAGGGGGAACCAGATTCTGGAGAAAACCCGGTCACTTTGTTCCGGAGTCAGGGCAACTGGATCGAGCTTTTCCCCCGGGGGCCCAATTGCATATAACCATTGGGAAACGGAGCTGCCGGCGTCTCCCCTTTTTTTGTAGTCTATGGCCGCCACCCACACCCCCCCTTCCCCCCCCTCCAACTCGGGTTCCCCTGTCAACGCCAGGTTCGGGGTACAAGGCCCTCTGGAGGAAAACGCACATTCTCATTCTTTGGCCCCCCGCCGGGATGAAGTTCTCAGGCGGCAAAAGGAGAAGACCTGCCCCCACGTTTCTTCTGGGGACCAAGTTGGCTTTCCTTCAAGATATGTGCGCCTTTAAAGGTCCCTAGTCTTAATTGGGGCCCTCGCTTCCTTGACCCTTTTAAAGGGCTTCGGGATTTTTAAAAACCCCGTGAATACAAACCTGTTTGCCTCCATCTCTCCGGATCCACAACGCATTTCATGTGTCCCCCTTAAGCCTTGGTGCTGAAACCGGTTCCTCGGGAAAAAATTTTACCCTTCCCCATAGCCGAATCCATGACATTCGAGGTAAAGGCATTTTAAAATAAGAAAACGGCAGAGGGGGACGTTTCTTTCCCCCTTGGGTTGGAGGGGTTTTTGGACCTGAGAAGAGAATTATGGGAGCCGGAAAACCAATATCCTAATGGGACCCATCCTCAGATTTCTCGGTAAAAAGGTGGGGAGGCCAAAAGGGGGGGGGGGGGACTGTAACGGGGGTTTCGCCGGGGTCCGTGGTTCGGACCGGTCCCCCCCGTTCCCCCCCCCGGGGGTTTCCCCGGGGGGACGGGGGGCCCCGCGGACCGCACTTGCCGGGGAGGGCGTCACCCTTCCCAACCACTACCTGGCCTCTCTCCCTCCGGTCCTCTCCCCTGCAGGCCCAAAAGGCCGTTCACGTACATTTTTAAAGGGGCAGTGCGCCCGGTAAATTGGGGAAGCCGGGCGCCGTCCCCAAAAAAAGTTTTGCAAACCCCTCACTTCCCTTGTGATCTATGTTGCCCCCGTCCTTAGCTAAAGCATTCCCTAAATGTGTTCTCGCCCATCATTTTCCAAACCCCTTTCTTCGTTTTCCCAACTCCGAACCCTCCCCTGCCCTGACCTTCCTGCCCCGTCCACGACCACGAACCCTTGCCGCCTGCCCTGACCTCCTGCCCGCCCACGACTACGATTCCGGACAAAAGCCCTTTGTTTTCCTCTGACCTCGGCCCCCACCGCAAGCAAGTCACGTCAGGGGGACGACCTGGGAGCTTACGCCGAGCAATCCCTCCCCTTTGCGGCGGGCTTCTGGTGAAAAACGGGGGCTACTTGATTCCCTTTCCCCGGGGTGGGTTAAAATATCATCCTTGCGGGGGTCTGGCGGATCCCCCCCAGCCGTACATTTCCCGGATCAAAATGTCAGGAGACGAAGTCACCTGGTTGATGATAAAGTGATGAGCGACATTGGGGGATCCAACGTGGTCTTTCAGCAGAAATTTTCTTGCGACCTTCATCATGGGTGAGGAGGGGAAAACGAGGGGTATGTCCCCGTACGGGTTTTCCCCCTCAAAAAGGAGAGGCGGTGGCAAAGCCGCTGATATGTTCCCCAGCCACGGTCAGCGCAAAACCCCCCTCCGCGCTTTCGCCGTCAAAAAAGTCCAGGACCCCAAGCCCGGGGCTTCTTTGAACCCAGCCTCTGATTCCACCCAGCGAGTCATATGCTGCCTTTGCCCTAAAAGCATAAGTAGAGGCAAAACCTTAGGGGGTTAACCCCCACCAACAGTTGTCACGCAGCGAACTGAGTTGAAATGGAGGGAACACTTGGCCCAAAAAAAAGGCCCGACCGACGCGGGCCTCCAAACCCCGTCCACCCCCTGTCCCCCTCTCCTCCGCCACCCCCAAGCGTTTCCCGCTTTTCCATTCTCTCAAAGTCATGATCGGGACGCCCCGGGTTTAGCCTCCACCGTTTCCGATACCAAGGCACCACCAGGACCCATCCCCCACCCCTTTCCCCCCCACCATTTGGACCTTGCACGCCCACAACGGCCATTTTAGCAGCCAGCCCTTCTGTCTTCCAGTTTGGGGCAAAAAAAACACTTTAACCCAAACCCTCCCAAAACCAAAAGCCTGAAGTCGGCATTGCCCGCTTTTGGCCTTGGGAAAGTTGCTTTTTTCCCTTGGTGGACACAGATGGTTCCGCCCCATCATGGCCTTGCCTGCCCCCAATACCAGATGCCCGGGAGGCATTTTTTTCCAGAAAAGCCGTCCCCCGCCCTTGCCAGCCACGTGTCATCTAAAATTTCAAGCGCGTTTTCTGCATCTGTGGCCGGAAAAAGTCCATCTGACCACCGACACATGGACAAGTAAGCACGGCCAAGGCCGCTATATCTCTGTGACAGCTCACTGGGTGAGCTGGGGGATGTCTCTGGGGGTGACGGTGGCTCTCAGGCTCGGTGAAACGCTCTTCAAAAACCGCAGAGGGATGGTGCAGGGTTCTTTCCCCCAAGGTCCTCTGGTGGCATCACGTGCCCAGAGAAACCAGGCCGTGTTGAAATTAATCTGTCTTGGGGACCGTCCACACACAGGTCAGGAGCTGTGGACGGCTCTCCGCAACAAGACCGAGCGCTGGCTGGGTGACAAGAACCTTGTGCCAGGCAAGGTGGTGTGCGATAACGGGCGAAATCTACTGGCCGCCCTTAAGATCGGTAGGCTGGAGCACATCCCTTGCCTGGCACATGTCATGAACCTTGTCGTCCAGAAATTTCTAAAGAGCTACCCAGGTCTGGACTGCCTGCTGAGGAAGGCTCGAAGTCTAAGTTCGCACTTCCGCCGTTCGCACCCTGCTTCGTCCCGCCTGGCTGCGTTGCAGCGTCAGCTCGGCCTCCCCGTCAACCGTCTCATTGTTGACGTGGCAACACGCTGGAATTCCACCCTCCACATGCTCCAGTGATTGTGGCAGCAGCGCAATGCCATTACGCAGTACGAAGTGACACATGGCCTGGCAAGCAGCGGTGCGGACCTCGGGGTGTTGAGCCACCAAGAGTGGAGGCAGGTGAAAGAGCTCTGCACCATCCTTGCCAGTTTTGAAGAAGCCACCAAAATGGTCAGTGCGGACAATGCCCTTGTCAGCATGAGCATTGTGGTGATCTTAGTTCTGGAACGATCGTTGGACACTCTGAAACAACAGGTCCCGCCAGCGACGAAGGAGGAGACGGACACAGATGCGGACACGGAGCCTTTCTCTCCGTCAAATCCACAAGGCCCGACAGTTTCACAATTTCATCGGTCTTCATTAGGCAGTGGTTTGGGGTCCAGGGCTAGTGCAAGGTGGCGCATCAGCTCTCAGAGTGCATCATCTCAGGCAAGTCAGGGCTGTGTTGAAGCTGTGCCGGAGGCAGCGGAGGAGGAGGAGGAGGTATTCCTAGACACCGACGTTACCGACGTCCCTGCCTTGGAAAGAGGTTGGCGCGAATTTGAGGCGGAGGAGGAAGATGAGGAAGATCAGTTTGCTAGTGCCCCTCGACCCAGAGGCTTGGGAAATCAAGGCTCCATCTCTCACATGAGTGCTTGGATGCTCCATTTCCTCTAACAATGATCCTCGAATTAAGGCCATCAAAATGAAAAAAACAGTTAATGGGGTGGCCACCCTCCTGAAAACCCCGGTACAAAACATAAAATCCCGCCCCTTTCCCCTTTCCCCCCAAACCCAAATAGAGAGTAAAATGCAGGAAAAGGGAAGGGACCTTGTGATTGATTTAAAATGGAGACATTTGTTGCGTTGCCTTACATTCCCCAAATGTCACGGTGGAAAAAACTTTAGCGACCGTTGACCAAAAGTAAAAGTTTCCAAATAGCCTTTGCGGGGGGGCGCGCAAAGCCAGCAGCAGGCAAGGTGGGAGAAACCTTAAAGGGTGAAATCTGGCTAAACTTTAAATTTTCCCCCCACCAAGCATGCCCTTTCCCGGGGGACACATCCAAAAAACAAAGAGACCCGCTTTTCGGAAACCCCCTGGTGCACGACTTTCTGCGTCTTTAACATCGATGTTTTTGTATGGTTCCGGAAACCCCAAAAGACTTTTGGGTATCCCAAAGTGGCGAATGCCCGGGGTGGCTCGCCACCGCCCATAGAGGGGGTTGTCCTGCCCAAACAGCCAGCGTCATATTGAGGGGCCCTTTAGAAAAGCTGGAGGAGTATTACAGACAAACGCAAAACCCGGGTTTCCAAAGATAATGTGGTTTGTTTGACTTTCTCAAAGATGAATTTAGGCCCTGGATCTCTGATGTTTTTGTGGGCCCCGGGGCCCCAATTGCCCCAGGTCCCAAAAGTTTTTTTGAGGTTTACTTCCATTCCTCTTTTAAAAGAAATGGTCCTTTTTGAAAACTTTTTTTTTAAAAAGATCTTTTTTTTACTTTCAAATTTTTTTTTCTCTTTTCCCCAAAAGTTTTATTTTGTGGTTTTGCTTTTGTGGGGGGACTGTAAAAAAACAGCAAGGGTTTTTATGACAACACCGTTTTCCTTTTTCTCATTTTTCTTTAAAAAGTTTTCGCGGTCAAAGGTTTTTTGAGGTCTTTTTGCGTGAGTTAAGCTATTTTAAATTTTTGGGCCTTTGGAACAGAAAAAGTGGCTTTTTAAATTTGGCCCTTTCCCCCCTCACAATTTTTAAAAAGTGGTTTAGAAGGGCTTTTTTTTAATTTTTTGGGGGCATTTCCCCTTTTAAATTTCAGCAATACTACAGGTCCTATTTTTTAAAAAAATGTTGTTTTTTTAAAAGACATTTTTTTTCTTTTCATTGTCCAAAGTGGTTTTTTGGTCCCCGCTTTGAATTTTTTGGGGGGCATTTTGCTGTGACTTTCAGCTATACTACAGGTCCTATTGTAAAAAAATGTTGTTTCTAACGACTTTGTTCTTCAAATTGTTCAAAGTGGCTAAGGGGTATTCTTTGAATTTTTGGGGGCATTTTGCTGTGCTGCGCTATTACAGGTCCTTTATAAAAAAATTTTGTTTCAAACAGAATTTGTTTTACAATTGTCCAAAGGGGCTCAAGGGTCTGCTTTCAATTTTTGGGGGCATTTTGTTTGACATGCAGCTTTTACTACAGGTCCTATTTAAAAAAATGTTGTTTCTAACAGACATTTGTTCTTAAATTTTGTCAGAGGGCTCAAAGGGTGGGGTTTGCTGTCAGAACGGAATAGGTAGGAAAATTTTTAATGGACACTTTTTTGCAAAATATTGTTTTTGCAAGATCTTTAAATGCTTCAACCCCTGTATTGAGAAAAACCCATTTCTTAAAATTTTAAAAAGAGAAAAAAGCAGGGTGAGATTCCATCTATTTTAAAATGTGTTTTCTAGAATTAAACTCTAAAAAACGCATGTACAAAATAGTGGTAAAAAAAAAATTCCCCTGAATTTCAAGGGGAGGTCAGGAAAAATTGACCAGATGTAGGTTTTTCAGAGGACTGGAGTATGGGCCGGACAGGAACAAAAGTACAGAGACCTTTCCTCCGCCGTTGAGAAATGAGGAAAAAAATGCCAAGGGAAAAAGGGACCCCGGGTTGAACAGGAGCGTTAACCACCAGTATTTTCCATTTAAGTCAATTGGTCCGCCCTCATAGGAGGGGAAACGCTACCAGGCAAGGACTTTTATGTCCGTGAAACTTAAAAAGGTGGTTTCAAAGACCCTTTTTCCGGCACTTTTTAATCTGGGGGTCATGCAGGGTTTTGGGGGACATGCTGTGGCCCAGGAAGGTTTTAGTCAATGTCCCGTGAAAAATAAAAGGGGTTGAAAGACTCCTTTTTCCGGCACTTTTTATCTGGGGTCATGCGGTTTGGGGCTCATGCGTGGCCAGGACAGGGTTTTTTGGGGTCCAGTAAAACTAAAATGGTGGTTGAAAGACTTTTTTTCCCGGCACTTTTTTTTCTGGGGTCTTGCGGGTTTTTGGGGCTATGCTGGGGCCCGGCGGGTAGTTATGCCCAGGGGAAAATTTAAAAGGGGTGGTTAAAAAGCCCCTTTTTCCGGCACTTTTTAATCTGAGGGTCATGCGGTTTGGGGCTCATGCTGTGGAGGACGGTATGTCAATGTCAGTGAAACAAAAAAGGGTGGTTGAAAAACTCTTTTTTCCAGCCTTTTTAATCTGGGGTCATGCAGGTTTGGGGCTCTGCTTGGCCCGGCGGGGATTGTTTTTCCCAAGTGAAACAAATGGTGGTTAAAAGTCCCTTTTTGGCACTTTTTAAATTTTGGGGGTCATGCAGGTTTGGGGCTCTGGGGTTTTCCAGGACGGGATATTTAAGATTCAAGGTTTTGGGGGGGGCAAATCATTGCCCGGCAATTTTTTTGGGCCCCTGGGTAAATGCAGGTTTTAGGTCAAGCTGGGGGTTTGCATAAAACAGGGATATGAATGGTTGTGATTTTTTTTTGTGGTTTTTTTAAAAACTAAGTGTGTTGCCTAAGATGTAGCACATACCCATTTGATTTTGTGGTGTTAATTCCAGCTTCTCCAGCCTGTTTTGGTGAAAGAGAAAGGTGTTGTTGCTTCCCAAGACTTTAATGGTATCGACCCTAATCTTCATCGCCATCGAATTTTGTCGATGTTGGTCGGTATCGACCATGACCGATGTCGATGGCCCAACGTAATCCTCAACACTACCAAAAACCCTTTTTTATTTTTTTAATGAGAGATGTGTAAAGTTTTTTTGTGGGGATGAACTGACATTTTTTTTTTTACCACTTTGGGATTTATATGCTTTTATTGTTTGTGTTTTACTTTTTTCACTTTTTTTTTTTACTTTTTTCACTGCTTTTTGACTTTTCCCCCAAAAGGGGGTTTTTGCAGTGATCTGCAGATCACTGTTACAATGGGGGGCAGTACACGCATTACTGTGTGTATGCTCTCCATGGGAACTGTCAATCACTACAAAGGGGGGCAAACACTCCCCCAGGGATGGCCCTTGTATGGCTTCTGG
>JAODAL010023690.1:0-62145 GCA_025379985.1 Phyllomedusa bahiana
ACGGGAACTGACCAGCCATGATTCCACGGGGAAAGCACACTGGGTATGAACCCCCTGCAGGCCTTAGAGTCCCCCTCAAACTTCGTCGGCATGGACAAGCGGAGTTTGGGGCCCGGGCAGATGTCCCCGGGAACGACGCGGGCTGCTTGAGCCACGGCCGCCTTTTGCTGCTGCAGAGTGGCCAGAGCTGCTGCATCAAAGTAGTCAGTTGGTTCAGCTGTTGCGCTTGCTGCGCGATCTCCCTTAGATTGCTGAGCCACGGTGGTTAGTGAGGTCGGAGACGCTCGGTAGAGGCACCTTGGCGGGATCCAGGGCCGAATCGAACGTTACGGACGTGGTAGTGGATCCTCTGGACCACCACAAGCGATGATGTAAGCCACGCCAGGGGAACGGAATCTAAGTAGGTCCTACGCGAGCAGAACACTGGAGCATGATCAGACCATAAGATATTTCCTATGGTTGTGGTTGATAGCCAGGGAAGGGCAGAGTGTTGGACCATGATGTAGTCTAAGCAACTATACGAGCCATGGGGGGAAGAGAAAAAGGTGTAATCTCTGTCTGCAGGGTGTTGGAGCCTCCATGTGTCGCATAACTGAAGTTGGAGAAAGGCCTTTTTGACCTTTTTAATTATGGAATAAGAGATAGACACTTTTCCAGACGAGTTGTCAAGGGTAGGGTCTAGGGTTAAGTTAAAATCCCCACACAACAACACCGTCCCCTGAATTAAGGCGATACACAAGATTCACGAAAAAAGTAGCTTGATTCACATTGGGCGCATAAGCATTTATTATCGTGAATACCTGTCCACCCACAGAAATGGCCAAAATGAGGAAACAGGCCTCCGGATCAACCATACAGCTAAGAACCTGGTGGGCAAGGGAACGGTGGATAGCAATAGCCACCCCCCTGGACTGAGAGAAATTGGCGAAGTGCCAAGAGGTGTAATGTTTGTTTTTGTTGACTAGGGCATGGCCAATTTTAAAATGCATTTCTTGCAAACACACAATGTGTACCTTCCGTCTATGAAAGTGATGTAGGATTTGTGCTCTTTTTTCTGGCGTGTTGAGGCCCTTCGCGTTGAACGAAGCAATCTGTAAGTCCGCCATACTGGGGAAACCACATACAGCAACCCTGAGGAGACTAAAAAAAAAGAAAGGAAGAAGAGAGAGAAAAAAGAAAAAAAGGGAAAAAAAAAACAACCCTGGGAAAAAGGGAAGAGGGGGTGATGAGGGAAAAAACGAGAGGGAGAAAGGGAAGGGGAAACACACAAAAAACAAAAGGCAGGGGTCACAAACCTGCCACCCAACTAAGTGTGGTAAAACACTAAAACGGAAGTCCTGTAAACCTGAATGAAATCAGGCCAGGAGTTCCACCTACTGGGTAGATATTGTAGTGCCCGAGAGTCCAGGAGAGAACTAAAAGAAACACTGGAATAGAGCGCTACCAGGGCTAGGCAGTGAAAGCTTAACTACACATCATCCGGCTTAAACTAAAACACAACCAGGGGGGAAAAAGAGAAAAGTTCCCCATGGGTACTTCCACGAGGATTAAGGGATGTCTCTAAACCCTGTCGGCTCTGGTGTGTACCAGAAGTAGGGGATGTGAACACATCATGCAAAAATTTGTTAGAGAACCATATCTAAGAATCAGGAGAGCTCTCATCCTCCAACTCAGGATCGTCCAATAGACATTGCGGGGCTCTTAGGAGGAGGAGAAGCAACAGCAGTCGTTCGTTTCTGAGAACGAGTCAAAGAGTTCTTCTGGCGTTGATCCTGTGGCGGCAGGTTGCTGGAAGAGGCAGGAGGAGCCTCTTGCGCACTGTGCTTTCATTGGGGTTCCCTAGTTGTCAAAGGTAGCAACGTGGGCCAGTCCGGAAGCTTGAGGTTTTGGATATTCAGAGTCCGCAGTACGGGTGGTAGATCCTCGGGAGAGCAAATAATCAGTGTCTGCCTATCCAGGCGGATATATAGGGCGAAAGGGAACCCCCAGTGAAAAGAAATGTCCCGTTCCCAGAGAATGTCCAAGAGCAGCTTCAAAGTTCCTCGCTGGGCTAGAGTGAGTCTGGACAAGTCTTGAAGGATCCTAATTGGCGACCCCTGATATGTCACTGTTTTACGGCGTTGAGCTCCATAAAGGATATCTTCTTTCATTGCGAAAAAATGGATCCTGTAGATCACATCTCTGGGGCGTGGATCATCAGGATTAGGAGGTCGTAATGCTCTGTGGACCCTGTCAATTTCTATATGAGCAGATGGAGGCCGGCCCAGTAAATCATTGAATATGGAAGATAATACCGTAAAGAGCTCTGCGTTGGGGATGGTTCCGGGTAACCCTCTTATGCGCAGGTTGTTCCTCCTACTCCTGTTTTCAATGTCTTCCATATGACGTTGGAGCATAAGAATTTGAGCGGAGTTTTGAGTCACCACCTCAGTGAGGGAGGATAGGGACGAAGATGTTTGAGCTTGATCCAAGTCCGACACTCTAGTATTGAGAGAGGACATTTCAGCACGAAAGTGGGAGAGTTCTTGCCTACACTCCTCCAGCATTTGTTTGGCGAGTAAGGAAATGTCCGCTCTTGACGGCTGGGACTGAATAAGAGCACGTAGATCTGCCAATGTCGCTGGCCTATTGTCGTCCGGTGTAGTAGAGTCAACAGGTTTTGATAGAGCGGACCCAGCTTGCAGAGGAGAACACTGTATGTTGGAACATGAACGGTGTACTGTCCATACTGTCAGAAGGATACATACGGCCGGTGAGGTCGCTAGAAGACGGAGGTCCTGGTCACCAGTGACCGGTGGATGTAGTAGAAAGTCTTGAGGCTTATAAGTCCCCGGCAAGGTGGAAAGAGAAAGTACTTGCTGATGTACAGGTCAAACGCCCGATGACCAGTGTGGAGAATATGCATCTACTCGAGACCCTTCCACAATGGGTGGGGAGAGACGCGACGAAGACCGTGGGGCAGGTGGAGGTGATATGTCTGAAATGATGCCAGCTCCGGCATATAGTCCCACAGAGGGATGGTCAGGGGCCCGTATTTTATTTGTATGCTGGTGTGAAGGCTGGAGCCGGGAGAGCACAAGCTGCCTCAGAGCTGGTGAGGTGAGGGGGCTGCAGCCATCCCTCAGAGCTTGCTCCCGTCTTTACTACAGGAGCAGGGCTTGCAGCGACATTACTCCTCTCTTTCCCCGAGGTCCCGGGCGTGCTGGCGGCGCGGGTAGCGTGTGGGGGATCCCCGCTTGTCCTCTGCTCCTCCTGGTACTCACTGCGGGTCCCGGTAAGTAGATGTTGCTTTGGGGTTCCTGGGCAGGAGGCTGGTGTGGGTGTGCGCATCCGCGTCCACCGGAACAGCCGCGCTTTGTGCTGCCATGCGGCCGCAGCCATTTGCCATCTCTCCACGGCCCCGCCGCGCTGTAGGAGAAGGCGGCCGTGTCGGCGAGAAAAAGGCATTAATATCGCCCTGAACCGGTCCCGGGCGTGGAACCGATTTCGCCCTCTGCCTCTTGGTGCTTTTCCCCATGCTGTGTTGCCGGATTTGCCAAAAAAGATCAGCCTAGACGAGGAGCTCAAGCAAGCACGTCTCTACTCGGCCATACGTAGCCATGCCCCCCCAGAACCACCATTTTAGTTGAACTGGACACTGACTATATCTGTCCTGGACCGCAGCATGACCTTCAAACCTGCATGACCCACAGATTAAAAAGTGCCGGAAAAAGGAGTCTTTGAACCACCATTTTAATTGAACTGGATATTGACTATCCCTGTCCTGGACCGCAGCATGAGCCCCAAACCTGCATGACCCCCAGATTAAAAAAGTGCGGAAAAAGGAGTCTTTGAACCACCATTTTAGTTGAACAGGACATTGACTATATCTGTCCTGGGCCACAGCATGAGCCCCAGATTAAAAAGTGCCGGAAAAAGGAGTCTTTGAACCACCATTTTAGTTTAACAGGACATTGACTATACCTGTCCTTGGCCACAGCATGAGCCCCAAACCTGCATGACCCCCAGATTAAAAAAGTGCCGGAAAAAGGAGGCTTTGAACCACCATTTTTTTTTTTTTTTTTTCAAATTCAAAAAAGATGTTATTGAAAGATAACACGAGGAAAAAGAAAACACTAATATGTTAGCATTATATCAAAATAAACTTACATTGTACTAAAACAGAATGTGGTGGCTTATGGGTCAAACAATCAGAATATGCAAGAAAATCACAGCGTGATGATAAATAGAGACAACAGCTCTCAAAAATATCACCATGAAATGCAAACAAAGCAATAAACTATAGCAAAATAACCAATAGAATACCAGTATACCATAGAAAAAGTATATGAAAAGACAAATTGGCCTTTGAGCTTAGAGGGACTTTATAGGTCTGGATTAAAATGGTAAGGTGGACTGTAACTTCAGCCGCTAATTGGACAGACAGGACAAACACAAGACGGACATCACACACATACACAAACAGGAAAAACAAAAAAAGGAAAAGGGGAAAAGGGAAGGGGTGAGAGGGGGGACACATGAGGGCGATGAGATGGGAGGTACGGGTATATAAGAGTGGTGATGATGATACCTGACTGTGACGAACACCACCAAGACCACGCATAGCCTAAATAGTGAGGGAACGAAGAGCGGGAGTGTTCACAAATTGAAGTCAGGGAGACCATGTCCTAATTAATAACCGTATACGCTCCACTGATGTGGCTAAAAGCTCTTCCATGTAATAAGTGGAAGAAACCTCAGCAATCCAATCTTAGCCGCTTGCAGTAGGTGCCTAAGAAGGGATTTTTTATAAGCTGGACTCACATATCAAACATAAATAACAGGGCTACTTCTGGCGCCCTCGGAAGTGTCAGTCCCAGGGTTTCCATAATAGAATAGAACATCGCATTCCAAAAACTCTGCAAAACGGGGCAGTCCCACCAGATGTGCACCATAGTGTCCTTTGAAGACCCACAACGCCAGCATGCCTCCGAAACTGAGGGGTACCATTTAGGAAGGACTGGGGGGACCCTGTACCACCGTGTCAGTATCTTGAAACTGGTTTCTTGAGCTTTTGTCGCTATGACTTCTTTGTGGGTTAGAGTAAAGCATTTGTGCCATTGTGAGAGAGTGAAATGTTTATCAAGTTCTTTCTCCCAAGCCACACAGTAGGCGGGGAGGTCAGACTGATCTGTAATGGAGAGTTCATTGTAGAGGATGGAGATAGAGTATTTTGGAGGTGAGTTTTGAAGACACATCTGTTCAAACCTAGTAAGGGGTTTCTAAGCATTAAGAGTATCGCCAAAAGAGGAGAGTAAGTGTCAGAGCTGCGCATAGTGGAAGCCGAAAGATTTTTGGATAATGGATTCTGTGGAAAACATGGATAATGGCACAGGCCGTCCACCTAAAACTACCTGGCAAAGGCGCAAAGGAGTTAACTTGGAGCTTCCGGAAAACGGGTAAAAACCAATACCAGGAGGGAAGGCAGGGTTATCAAAAATAGGCATAAGAGGGCCTAATTTGTCGATCAAACCATGGTATAGTTTATGCGAGTGAATTGAAACCAGGGTATGCCGGGTAGAAAAAGACATATAATACAGGCAGTCCCCGACTTATGTCGTTCAGACTTGCGTCTGTCCCCTAGTTACGAACGGGGACCGGAACGACGCAAGCCAGGGACAGCTGACAGCGTCCGGGCGCTGCGGTGGCCCGGGCGCTCTCAGCAATATTTGCACCTTTACGCGACTCCTAGGAGCGCATACAGCTGACTCTCCGGTCCCAGTCGGTGTCCGGGCACTGCTATGTCCCAGGCACCGGCGGGGATCGCTTCGGCTGTATGCGACTCCTCCCGGAGCGCATACAGCAGAAGACTCTATTGCAGAGCAGAGAGCGAGCGATCCCTGCTCCGCAATAGAACTCCGGAAGGCCGCAAGCAGACTTGTGACCTTCCGGAGTCTCTGGCACAGGCAGCACGCGATGCCATCATGCTGCCTGCGTGGCCTGATGACATTACCGGCCTGTGCAGGAAGATGGAGCCGGAGGTGAGCAGCGGGGGACTGTGGTGAGTATCTGTGTTTGTTTTTTTAAATAAGCCCTATCTATACCTACCTTTGGGGGACATAACTGCCTATGGGGGACATAACTGCCTATTGGGGACATAACTGCCTATGGGGGACATAACTACCTATGGGGGACCTATACCTGCCTATGGGGGACATAACTGCCTATGGGGACATAACTACCTATGGGGGACATAACTGCCTATGGGGGACATAACTGACTATGGGGGACATACCTACCTATGGGGGACATAACTGCCTATACCTGCTATGGGGGACATATACCTGCTATGGGGGACCTATACCTGCCTATGCCTGCTATGAGGGACCTATACCTGCCTCTGAGGGGACATATACCTGCCTATAGCTGCTATGGGGGACATATACCTGCCTATAATTACACACCATACATATACACCATACATATACACCATACATGTACTAAATATATTGGTTCCGACTTACATACAAATTCAACTTAAGAACGAACCTACAGTCCCTAACCCGTATGTAAACCGGGGATTGCCTGTATTTATTCACAAGAGAGGCATTCCAGACCCAAGGAAGCGAAGCAAGAGATAGGGAACAGACATCATGTGCTATGCGAGTCCATACTTTCCTAATCCCCAGGGCCAAACCAAGTCCAGAACCCGTCAGTAAGCTGACGCCAAATAATATCTCCTACAATCCGGCAGTCCCAAGCCACCTAGGGTTTTGTGCCTAGTTAATGTGACATAAGAAAGTCTGGGATGAGTAGAAGACCATATAAATGTTGTGAAAAGTTTTCGCAGGCGTCTCCAGAAAGAGTTTGGAATATGAATGGGTATTGTTTGGGTTAGATAAAGAATGCGCGGCACGTACACGTAAAGTCCTTTTTAGCCTAAGAGCCGAAGTCCTGAGCAATTCGTCCAAAAATAGATTCGAAATTCAGGGAGAACATTTTTGACAGGTCTGAGGGGATAACAATTCCCAAGTAAGATATGCCCTGATGTGGCCACATGAAGGGGTATGACCGCTTAAGGTGACTCAAAACGGGAGAGGACAAGCCAATATTTTTAGCTTCGGATTTAGAAATATTTATTTTAAAATTCGACCAGATACCAAAATTGTGTAGTAGGGACATAAGTGGGGGGAGAGAGGAGGCGGGGTTGGTAACATACATCAAAAGGTCATCCGCAGATGCCGAGCATTTATATTCTTTCCCAACAATTCGGATGCCCTTTATTTCCGGGTTGTTACGGATTGCCAAGAGTAAGTTTTCCATAACTAAAACAGACAAGAGAGGGGATAATTGACACCCTTGCCTTGTTCCACTACGAATTGAGAATGACTCCGATAGAGTTCCATTAATTTTCAATTCGTCAGTGGGAAACTGATAGAGGGCCAAGATTTTAGAAATAAATATGGGTCCCAACCCAGATGCCGAAGAGTCAAGGACAAAGAGGTCCAGGATATCCTGTCAAAGGCCTTTTCGGCATCCAGGGACAGGACCATTAAAGGGATTTTGCGGGATTGAGCATAGTGTATAATATCCAGTGTTTTTCATGTGTTGTCCCGAGCTTCCCTGCCCGGGACAAATCCCACCTGATCAGCGTATATAAGATCTGGAAGAATAAGGTTTAATCTATTTGCAAGGATGAACCACCATTTTAGTTGAACAGGACATTGACTATACTTGTCCTGGGCCACAGCATGAGCCCCAAACCTGCATGAACCCCAGATTAAAAAAGTGCCATAAAAAGGAGTCATTGAACCACCATTTTAGTTGAACTGGACATTGAGTATGTCTGTCCTGGACCTCAGCATGTCCCTTAAAGGGGTTGTCTCGCTACAAAGAATAGCTTTCAAATTGTAGGGAACACAAAATAAAGACATTTTCCAAATATATTGCTTTGTTCCTCTGTTTTCTCTAAGGAGATACAAGTGAATTTATGACCTCCCTGGCTATTTCAGTTCCCTCAGTAAACAATTCTCCCCCTGCTGTTTGTTCAATGAGATAACAGTGAGTGATGTCATCACACAGGTGGAGGCAGTGTTGGTGCTCCTGAGCAGTAAAAAGCTTGATTTATGTAAAATAAACAGAACTGTAATTAGGGCTTTTGTTTTTGGGATCAGATAAAGCCTTCTGAGAGCAGATTGAAAAGCTTCTTAGCTAATCTGATCTATTTAGCAACTGAAAGCACGGAGAACGGAGCTGTATGCAAATGAGTCAGTCTGAACCAGGAAGTGACAGAGTATTTCATTCATGCATTCTGTGAAACTCTGTAGGGAGACAACTCCTTTAAACCTACATGACCCACAGATTAAAAAGTGCTGGAAGAAAGTAGTCTTTGAAGCAGTATTTTAGTGAAATGGACATTGACTATCCATATCCTGTAACGTAGCATGACCCAAAAACCCGCACAGGTGCCTTTATGTCCATAAGCACCATAAGGACCATCAGCAGAAAATTTGGCAATAAGAAATAAACTATATTAAAAACAACTAGTTTTCCAATACTGCTGCGGCTTGAGATACTTGCCATTCTACTGGTGACATTGTTCCACCGTGAGATTAGAATGTGAAGCAAAAACAGATGTCCCCAGCAGGTCAACGAGGCCTTTCTGAAAATCCTGCATTCTATTGTCAAGTGGGTTGAAGAAAATTACTGTTCAAGGCAGGTGAGGCTGTAAACTTGGATCACGCAGGTTCAGCTAACAGGGCCGGAGTAACAGTGGGTGCGGTGAGAGCCAGGGCTGGCGTCTGTCATCTATTAACATGCAGGTTCACCTAGCACAGCCGGAATTACAGTGGGTGCGGTGAGAGCCAGGGCTGGTGTTCGTCATCTATTAACACGCAGGTTCAGCTAGCAAGGCCGGAGTTACAGAGGTTGCGGTGAGAGCCAGGGCTGGCGTCCGTCATCTATTAACACGGCAAAAATGCCCTTATGATGCAGCAATGAAAACAGTCATGCTGAAGCAGAGTGTGGAAGCGGAAGTGTGAGCTAAGACCTCCAGCATTCCTCAGTACATAGTCAAGACCTGGGTAGCGCTTGAGAAATTTCTGCCTCTACGAGAGCGCTTGCCTCTCCGTATGAGAGCGGACAAATTGAGTTTCACTTGGAAGTGCTGGTGGTTGATGCTCCTGTTCCACCTAGGTACCCTTTTTTCTTGGCTTTCTTTTTCTCGTTTTACTCAACGTGTTGGAGGAAATTGTCTCTGTTTTTGGGGTGGTGAATGTGCTCCATACTCCATGTCTTCTGAATAAACAACATCTGTTCAAGTCTTTCTTTACCTCCCTTGTACAATTCAGATGAATATTTGTATCAGCTATTTTGTACATGCAATTTTTTTAGTAGTTTAATTCTAGAAAACACATTTTTAAAATAGGAAGGAATCCCACCATGTCTTTGTTTCTCTTTTTTTATTGTATTAAATGGGTTGTCTCACTACAGGGATTGCTAGCTATGTTAAAGATCTTGCAAAAACAAGTCATTTTGCAATATGTGTCCATTAACAGTGTCCTACCTATTTCTGTTTTTGACAGCACCATGCCCCATAAAATTCAAAACATGACCCTTCAGCCACTGTTGACAATGGTGAAGAACAAATGTCTGTTAAAAACTACATTTTTTACAATGGGACCTGTAGTATAGCTGTATTTCACAGCAACATACCCCCAAAAAATCAAAACATGACCCTTTGGCCACTTTTGATAATTGTGCAGAACAAATGTCTGTCAGAAACCACATTTTATATAATAGGATCTGTAGTAGCTGTATTTCACAGCAGCATGACCCAAAAAATTATAAAAATGACTTCTCAGCCCCTGTTAAAAAATTGTGAGGGAGAAATGCCACTTAGAAGCCACATTTCTGTTCCAAAGGACCTTGATTATAGCTGTATCTCACAGCACCATGACCCCAAAACCATTGACAGTGTGAAAAAGTTTAAAGATGAAGTGAGTAAATAGAATATGTTTTTTTCATGAAACCGTGTACAATTGGTGTCTTTTTGTAATGCTAATAGGTTATTTGGCCATCAAGAATCCATATTGTTTGGATCCCTTTAAGACAGCTTGGTTTAACTCATATAATAAAGTAAGTTTCTTAGTGACTGCAAGAGTTAGTAAAAACAATATCTGTTTATGCATTCTTATCGCATAGTTGTTTGGTGAGAAGAGTGTTTCTACCAGGAGTCTTCATCACCTGGTCTCATTATCGCATAGTTTTCTTATTATTTCACAGTTTTGGTATCCTTGTTGCCAGGAGTTTTCTGACATATTTCTTATCCAATTATGGCTTTGTCCGGTGTAAGGTGACCTCTCGAGAACTGGCCATTCAGGAGAGAGATGTTATATTGGACAAATGGAACCTATCAGAGTTTGTGTAACATTTGGTTACACAACCTGTATACACTTCAAGTGCCGTTTTTGTTTTATATCTTTTATAAGCTGTACTGACAAAGAATTCAGTCATCCAACTGGAGTTTTCTCCTCTCCTTCAATGCAATTCAAATAGCAACATAGAGACTGAAACACATTTGCATATAAAATCTTTGTGTTTTACTGAACGTATGGAATATCACTTATGGCTGTATGCCTTTGTGTGCAACATGGAGCGTCTTGCTCACTACCAGCCAGCTCTACAATGAGATTGCATGCCACTGAAATGTGAAATTTACGGACTGTAAAGACTACAGCTACAGCTAAGTACTGACTTACAAATGTTTAATAGAGCGATGATTTGGAATGTGAAGACATACAGCCATAATTGATATTCCATACGTTCAGTAAAGCACAACGATTTTATATGCAAATGTGTTTCAGTCTCTATGTTGCCATTTGAACATTTGGTTACACAGGCACTTGTTTTCAAATGAGATATAAGCTGGAGCAAACAGTTGTGAGATCAGAAGCCATCTTGGACCGGGGACGCCCGTGTAGATCCCAGGGGATCTCTCTGTTCTCACCGCTGTCGGCTTCTCCAGCGGACGGAGATTAAGACAAAATCCTGGTGAGATGTAAGTATGGCACTGAATTTGAAGACCTGCGATGGTGACGCTAACTGGTCCTGGGGGCAGGAGATCGATTCAGGTGCTTTAAAGTATGTTAACCCTTGTGATGCACTGAGTTCTAAGACCTGCTATAGTGATGCTAACTGGTCCTTGGGGCAGGAGATAAATTCAGGTGCTTTACAGTGCACAGTGTAAATAATGCAGTATTGTATTAGTTCATAGACCTGCCATAAGGCACTGGAGGATTCTGAGGTGGGAGACAGGTTGGAGTGTTTTATTGTATTGTACTCACTAGTGACAAGTGTGAGTGCTTTGCCTTATCTCATTCATCCGGTGGACCCACCGTAGTCAGGTTCAGGAGACCTGGGGCAGGAGATGGGTGTTTGTTACCTTTGTTACTTATATGATGTAAATACGTGCTTTGCTTCTGTAATCTATGTTATGCAAAAGTATACACAATATCACACTATCTTCTTGCAGTTGTATGTAATCATTGAATTCTTCATATAATAAAGTCTATAAAGTCTTTGATGTTGCCTTCATAAAAGCCATACAGGACCCCTTAAGATAGTTGGCAAAACACTTTTACAGTCTCCTCATCGCAAAACCAGCAAAATGACCTTTTAGGAACTGAGAATAAAAATTGAAGTAAGAAATTATCATTTAAAAAATTTTTTTTCAAGAGGACCATTTCTATTTGAAGAGGAATGTGAAGTAGACTGGCCACTGATCGGTGACCTCGGCCATTGGGGCCACAACATCATAAGAGATCCATGCCTGATTCCTGTGGATGTAAGTCAAAAGATCCACATTATCGGTGGAAAGCCGGATGCGTTTGTCTATAATGACTCCTCCAGCTGTGCTGAAGGTCCGCTCAGATATGACGCTGGCTGCTGGGCAGGTCAACACCTCTATGGCGCGGCGATTTAGGGCAATTCATCCATTTTGGATACCCAGAAGTATATTGGGTCCGGAACATATCCAAAAACATTGGTGTTGAGACGCAGATAGTCGTGCACCATGATCTTAAGCCGGTCTCTGTGTGTTGTATGTGTGCCCTGCATTACATGTGTTGGTGAGGTGGTAAATAAGGATTGCCAGAGGTCACCCATTAGGCTTCTGCCACAATGCCTGCTGCTGCTGCGGCTACTTGGCACTCTACTGCTGTCACGGGGCTGACGTTGTTCCACCGTGATATTTGAAGAACATGAAGCAGACGCAACAGATGTCTCCAGTTGATCAATCAGCACGGTCTCCAATTTCTGCATTTTACTCTCTATTTGGGGGGGTGGAAGGAAAGTGCTGAGTTTCGCTTTCTAACGGGAATCGAGGAGGGTGGCCACCCAGTAACTGTTGTTCATTATGATGGCCTTAATGCGAGGATCATGTTCGAGGAAATGGAGCATCCAAGCACTCATGTGAGAGATGGAGCCTTGTTTTCGCAAGCCTCTGGGTCGAGGGGCACTAGAAAACTGATCTTTCTCATCTTCCTCCTCCACCTCAAATTCACGTCAACCTCTTTCCAAGGCAGGGACATCGGTGACGTCGGTGTCCAGGAATACCTCATCCTCCCCCTCCTCTGCTTCCTCCGCCTCAGCTTCAACACAGCCCTGACTTGCCTCAGATGCTGTACCCTGAGAGCTGAGGCGCCGCCTTGCACTAGCCCTGGACCCCGAACCACTGCCTAATGAAGACCGTTACAGTTGTGAAACTGTCGGGCCTTCTGGATTCGACGGAGAGAAAGGCTCTGGGTCCACATCTGTGTCCGTCTCCTCCTCCGTCGCTGGTTGGACCTGCTGTTTCAGAGTGTCCAACGATTGTTTCAGAACTAAGATCACCACAATGCTCATGCTGACAAGGGCATTGTCCGCACTGACCATTTTGGTGGCTTCTTCAAAACTCGCAAGGATGGTGCAGAGCTCTTTCACCTTCCTCCACTCTCGGTGGCTCAACACCCCGAGATCCGCACCTCTGCTTGTCAGGCCATGTGTCACTTCGTACTGCGTAATGGCATTGCGCTGCTGCCACAATCTCTGGAGCATGTGGAGGGTGGAATTCCAGCGTGTTTCCACGTCAACAATGAGACAGTTGACGGGGAGGCCGAGCTGACGCTGTACCGCAGCCAGCCCGGACGAAACAGGGTGCGAACGGCGGAGGACCTCGAGCCTTCCTCAGCAGGCAGTCCAGACCCGGATAGCTCTTTAGAAATTTCTGGATGACGAGGTTCATGACGTGTGCCAGGCAAGGGATGTGCTCCAGCCTAGCGATCTTAAGGGCGGCCAGGAGATTTTTACCGTTATCGCACATCACCTTGTCTGGCACAAGGTTCTTGTCACCCAGCAAGCGCTCGGTCTCATTGCGAAGAGCCGTCCACAGCTCCTGACCTGTGTGTTGACGGTCTCCAAATAGATTAATTTCAACACGGCCTGGTTTATCTGGGCACGTGATGCTACCCGTGGACCTTGGGGGAAAGAACCCTGCACCATCCCTGTGGTTTTGAAGAGCGTGCGCCGAGCCTGAGAGCCACCGTCACCACCAGAGACATCCACCCAGCTCACCCAGTGAGCTGTCACAGAGATATAGCAGCCTTGGCTGTGCTTACTAGTCCATGTATCGGTGGTCAGATGGACTTTGCCGGACACAGATGCAGACAACGCGAGGGAGATTTTAGATGACACGTGGCTGGCCAGGGTAGGGACGGCTTTTCTGGAAAAGAAATGCCTGCTCGGCCTCTGGTATTGGGGACAGGCAAGGGCCATGACGTGGCGGAACCCATCTGTGTCCACCAGACGGAAAGGCAATATTTCCAAGGCCAAAAGCCTGGCAATGCCGACATTCAGGCTTTTGGCTTTGGGATCTTTTGGGTTAAAGCGTTTTTTCTGCTCACAAACCTGGTAGACAGAAGGCTGACTGCTAGACTGGCCGCTGTACGGCATGCAGGTCAAGCTGGTGGAAGGAGAAGGGGTAGGATGGGTCTCTGGGGGGTGCTGGTGGTACTCGGGCGGCGGTGGAGGCTGAAGCGAAGGCTGATCCTTGATCATGATGCTGAGAGACATGGGCAGCTGAGGAACGCTTGGTCGTGGCGGAGGAGGAGGAGGCGGAGACAGAGGATTTGACAGTGGTTGAAGCCTGGGATCAGTGTGGCCTTTTTTGGCCAAGTGCTCCCTCCATTTCAACTCATGCATTCGCTGCATGTGACTAGACATGTTAGTGGTGGTTAAACACCTAAGATTCTTCCCTCTCCTGATGCGTTTACGGCAAAAACGGCATATGACATCGCTGGGTGAATCAGAGGCTTGATCGAAAAAGGCCCAGGCTTGAGAGGTCCTGGACCTTTATGACGGCGATAAGCGAGGAGCAGTGTTTCCGCTGATCGTGGCTGGCGGAATAATCTCAGCGGACCGCCCTCTCCTTTTTTGAGGCGGGACCCGTACTGACAATACCCCATCGTCTTCTTCCTCGTCCAGTGATGAAGTGGTCACAAGCAAATTCTGCTGAAAAGACCACGTTGGATCCGCAATGTCGTCATCATCATCATCAACACAGGTGATTTCATCGTCCTGACATTCTGCATCCTGGAGCTGCGGACTACAAGCGACAGGCCCTGCAAGGTGTTGCCGACCGTGCGGGATTTTTGAAGATTGACCGTCTTCCTTCTCCTCCTCTGATGGTTTTAGCGATTTGGCGGCAGAGCAGACAAAATCATCCTCTTTGGCCTCTTGATCTTTTGATCTTTTGAAATGCGTTCTGACCCCAACCGCATTTTGTCATCAAAGAAGTCTTCAGAAAATGTATTTTCCACAGTGGTGGGTACATGAGTTGACATTTGGGCTGCCTTCACTTCATGTTGGACGGATGCTGACGATGATGATGACGACATTTGTGGCCGTGACTGGGAGGACAAGAAGGTAAGACTGCTGGATGCAGATTCCATTAACCACTGAAAACAGATTGGCGACACTGTTCGTTACTGAGATTCATAGGACACCGACCCAGCGATGACAGGCCTGATGGTCCTGCAACCGACGATCCGCTGTCTTGCATGTTGTCGCCAGCACTGGAAGGAGCACCTTCTCTCGTGCCTCTACCTTCATGTCCTGCACCCTTTTTGCTCGCTTACCACCTGCAATTTGCTCCATGTTCAGAAATATAAAAAATTTAAAAGGTATGGAAGAGTTTTTGACAGTCTCTTATTGACGGCAAACCACAGCTATTCTTAAATCCCACTAATTTCCAACAGCCAACTAGGATTAGAAACAGAATTGTTTCTATCAAATATCTGTGAATTGTGGTTTGGTGGAAGAACCGTAACGCAAAATCAACAGTGTTCTTCCTTCAGTCCCTGAGATTTACAACTGCCCAGTAGGATTAGCAGTTGATAGTTTTCAACAAACTATCGTACAAATGCACGATTAGCGCCAAACTGAGACACACTGAGTAAAATAGAATTATTAAAAAGTTATATGGATTAATATGGCGGCCTTCGCACCACTGACTACCGGTGTAGTTTACTACCAAATATGTATAACACAATGGGCGACATGTATGATCGGGAGTTGTGCCTGTTTTCTGGAGAAAACTGCGCCTCACCGTCTCGAATCTCCTGTCGGACGCAGGGATGCGATGTTAGGCGCAACCTTCACCACTTTTGGCTGCGCCTAACATGAAGGGGCGTGCAATGGGCGCGGTGTGGAATTTCTGGGGCGGGACGCACCACATTCGAATAGTCCTATGCATGTAGGAATGCCGGTCGGCAAAGTGAGGCGCATCACCGCTCCGACAGGCAGACCTCGTTGAATGTGGTCTACCTGAGCCTGAGGAGGCGAAGTGAAGCTAGAACGTAATGGAATGGGGCAAAATGTGCTCTAGGTCGACTGTTACAACAGTACAATAATAAAAATGAGTTGGCTATAAAATTATTTAATTAATAAAGATAAATATAAAAGTTGTCTAAAAACGATTAAATGGATTGAAAAAGTTGATCATTTAAAATTAAAGGAAAAATATATGATCGCAAAAGAAACACATCTCAGCTCTCAGCTCCGTGAGTCATGGAGTATGAATCAAAAAAATCGTTTTTATTAGGTGTAAAACATTATCTGAAATAGAGCTCAAATCTTCTAAAAAATACAAAAAATAAAATCACTAACAACGCGGTACAGTTCAAAATACAGTAAAAAAGGCAGAAAAGAGCTGATTGGTTGAGCTAGCGGGGGCTTGGCTATCCCGGCCAATCAGAGCGTGAGCTACTTTGTCCCATTGTAGTCCATGGAGAGATGGGGGCACTGAAATTTCAGCTCCGTGAGGCATGGAGCATTAGTAAATAAATCGTTTTTATTAAGTGTAAAACATTCTCTGGAAAAGAGCTAAAACCTTCTATAAACAGACATCAATCAAATCCCTAACAATGTGTTTGTCGCCGAGACCGGCGCACATCAGGACTTGGGATATTGAAAATTGCCAGAAAATACAGTAATTCAAATTCTGTAAGCGTTTCTCATCGGTCGGCAGAAACCAACCAATTAGAAATAGGAGCGACAGTGAACCATTATAACCTATGAAGTAGTGTTGACCAATCAAATGAAAAGGCAGGACAGTTCAAAATACAGTAAAAAATGCAGAAAAGAGCTGATTGGTTGAGCTAGCGGAGGCTTGGCTATCCCGGCCAGTCAGAGCGCAAGCTACTTTGTCCCATTGTAGTCTATGGAGAGATCGGGGCATTGTAAAGTATATGTATAATAATTTCTCATAGAAGGGATATGGATGAACTGATTGGTTGAGACCAGGCGGCAGATATGAATCCACCAATCATATGTAGCATGTAGATGCCCCCTTGTAGCCAGTAGATGCCCCTCTGTAGCCAGTAGATGCCCCCTAGTAGCCAGTAGATGCCCCCCTTGTAGGCAGTAGATGCCCCTATTGTAGTCATAAGATGCCCCTGTAGCCAGTAGATGCCACCCTGTAGCCAGTAGATGCCCCCTTGTAGCCAGTAGATACCCCTGTAGCCAGTAGATGCCCCCTTGTAGCCATTACATGCCCCCTTGTAGCCAGTACATGCCCCCTTGTAGCCAGTAGATGCCCCTCTGTAGCCAGTAGATGCCCCTCTGTAGTCAGTAGATGCCCCTTGTAGCCAGTAGATGCCCCCCTGTAGCCAGCAGATGTTTCCTTGTAGCCAGTTGATGCCCCCTTGTAGCCAGTAGATGCCCCTCTGTAGCCAGTAGATGCCCCCTTGTAGCCAGCACATGCCCCTCTGTAGCCAGTACATTCCTCCTTGTAGCCAGTACATGCCCCCCTGTAGCCAGTACATTCCCCCTTGTAGCCAGTAGATGCCCCCTGTAGCCAGTAGATGCCCCTTGTAGCCAGTACATGCCCCTCTGTAGCCAGTAGATGCCCCCTTGTAGCCAGTACATGCCCCCCTGTAGCCAGTACATTCCCCCTTGTAGCCAGTAGATGACCCTCTGTAGCCAGTAGATGCCTCTCTGTAGCCAGTAGATGCCCCCTTGTAGCCAGTAGATGCCCCCCTGTAGCCAGTAGATGCCCCCTTGTAGCCAGTAGATGCCCCTCTGTAGCCAGTAGATGCCCCCTGTAGCCAGTAGATGCCCCTCTGTAGCCAGTAGATGCCCCCCTGTAGCCAGTAGATGCCCCTGTAGCCAGTAGATGCCCCTCTGTAGCCAGTAGATGCCCCCCTTGTAGCATGTAGATGCCCCCTGTAGCGAGTAGATGTCCCTGTAGCTAATTATAAAATAAAATAAAAATACTTACCTGACCTCGTCCAGCTTCGGGAGCTGCTGAGCAGTGTAAGTGGCGTGATGTCATCATGCCGCTTACGCTGTCACGCAGCTCCCAGGGATCTACTCGGCCGGCAGAGCTGCCGACCGAGCAGATCCCAGCGTCGCAGGGGGCGCGGTGAAAGCCGTGCGCCCCCTGTGACGCTGATACAGGGGAGGAGGCAGGACGGTAATGATAAGTCCTGCCTCCTCTCTGTATGAGCAGCTTCACGGCGAGTGTGCAGCTGCTGAGTGACTCTGCGTGGCTGTTTTAAAACGGCCACACAGAACCAGGGGCTTATCTCCGGACGGGCAAAGGGGGCGGCGCCCCCCCTCGGGTGAGTGGAGCCTCGGCGCCCCGCCTCACCCGCCCCTAGGAACGGCCCTGCTAGCTGCGACCGCCTGACGCAGCACAGGAGCGCTCCAGAAGACTACTGGAGGATACCATCTGACTGGAGCCTCTGCTCGGGGACCCTCTCTTCCACATAACGGAAGTGAGACCTATCCGACGGGGTGCTCAGTTAGGGTGCGTTCTCACGTTACAGGACAAATTTTTGTCCTGTTTTGCAGCCGTCCCCACGGCTGTGATGAGCGGAGAAAAGCCCCCCCTTCACATTGGCTTGCACAGATTCCGTCTGGAAACCGGACGGAAGATTGTGCAAGCACAATGCTTTGCGGCCGGACGGAAAACCCGTGCAGTGGGGACTGCTGCACGGGTTTTCCATAGAGCCCCATTGTGCTAATTTTTGGCCGGTTTTTCAGGCTGTCTGAAAATCCGCAAACCGTCTGAAAAAACGGACGGAAACCCGTGACGTGGGGACATGCCCTTACACGGATAAACCCCTATTGTGACTCCAGCCCCATATCTAACGACCAACTGTATTCTGGCAGGAATAGCCGCCATTTTACCCGCTCGCCTACAGTCTAGAGGAAGACAGGAAAGGTAGCCATTTTGGGACCACGCTCTCCTAACTTTTCTCTTATTGGGGACTCCTGCACTTCTATTCACTGAGTGGTCCATATCTACTCTCCTATTATCTTCAACCTATTGAAGGTGGTCCCGGAAATGAAGGCATTCTCTCTATAATTTTTCCCCTTTGGGGAAATGGGCGACTTGCCCCATACCCCCAAAAAGGACTCCTCAAATTGGAGGGGACCCTGTAAAACGGGGAATAACCCCACATTAATTTAAAAAAGCATTTAAAAATTAAATTTTTTTTGAAGATAAGAAAGTCTCCCCCCATTACACCATAAGGCTATGTCTACACTGCATCAGACAAAAAACGGCCCAAAGCCGTATGGGAAGACATCAAGAAGACGAGAAGCGCTGGCGTATTATACAACATTTTTGTATAATACCCCTGCTGCCGAAAGAGAGTTTGTGTAGACAGCAGCTCGTTTTTTTCATTGCCAAACTATGGGGCCGAAACTAAGGGATCGTATCTGCGGCGTTTTTAAAAAAACGAAAAGCCCCGGAGATAAAATTTTTTCTTATGCATTTGGGGAAAACACCCCAAAAAATTTTTCAAGCAGGGGACATTTTTTTTTTTATAGGCTGTTAACTAGGGACTCGACTTTGTCCATGTAGCTACAGTGACATCTAGTGGCCATTGCATGTAACATAACTTGACTCTGTTCAAGTAGCCCTATCTGAAATTTTTCATCCGTCAACTTCTTTGTAATTCCTTTAGCCTTCGCCCATCTCCTGGGTCATGGATAAATTCTTTACACCTCACACCTCTGCTAAGCAAAAGAAAAACACACTGAAAACAAACACTGCTAATCAAACACCTTTTGGCACCTGCTCTAAACTCAAAGAACACCTGACATCCTCCTCATACAACGGGGCTGCCATGGCGCAATCTCCTTCCCCCACTCCCACGGGACACTAATCAACCCCCCGGGCCCAAATGGCCCCTTTGGCCTCCAGCTCCACCGCTCATTCCACGGGTTCCCGGGCAGGCCTCTTCAATTCCCGCAAAAAATCCCTAGCTTGATCTTTCCCCCGTCTTGATAAGAAAATTTGACCTTTTCCAACCCTTTCCATAAATTTTGGGCCTTTCCCCAAATTTTTAAACCAAGTTTATCAACAAGTGAAGGGAACGGGAGACACCACCAGTTCAGGGGAAAACAAAGTTTCTAAAAATACGTCAAATACTTCTCTCCTACAAAAAACAACCTCAAATAAAAAGATAAAAGGGACTTTCAAAGCCGCAGAAGTAATTTGCGCTTTGTGGGCATCCCAGAAACCGTCAAATGAGAGGATCTGACAAATTTTGTGGCCCTCGACACCCAGCTCCCCTTGGGACCCCCCACATTTCCCCCGGGGCAATCCCTTTTGCCCAGAAATTTTTTGACCTAAACGGGTTTCTTACATGGGCCCAAAGTATCAACCCTCCAAACCAAAATTGAAGATCACAATCAATAGCAACACCACCATTTTCACCGATCCAGTGGGCGAATGAAATATTTTTACCCCCCGGGATACCTTCTACAAGAGGATGAAAAACCCAAAATATGGGAAGATTTATTGCACTCTTTTTGTACTCCCTTTTAAATTATTTGTGTTTTCTCTTGTTCTTCTATTGTTTTCCTTTTCTGTTTTTTCTTTTCAGGTTTTTACCTTTTTTCTTCCCCTGGGGGATGCGCAGATCGTCTTCCATCCTTTATAGTCCAGCTTCGCCTGCACGCTGCACGTCACATGATGCCACTCTTTCTTCTTTGACCTCCACAAATATCAATACTGATACACTTAAGATCTACTGTAGTCTTGGAATGTAGTGGGCCTAAATTGCCCAATCAAACGAAAATGCTATTACACATATCAATGAAACCCCCCCAAAAAAAATAGTGTTTTTGGGGAAACCCCTTGGCGGGAAGGGGGTGGGTTTCGAAATTTAAGGCCCCGTGGGCCCAAACGCTGATTTCAGCCAATGTCTCTGCAAAATCCAGGGGAGTAGCTATTATTTTAACTAATTCCATAAGACATCAGGTACCGGAAAAAAATATCTGACCCCCTTTGGGCGTAATTAAAAAGAGCTTACAGATTTCCCGACACAACTTGCTCAAATTTTTTAAATCAAAAAAACCCAAAACCCCCCAGCCTGGAGGTTTTTTCACAAATCTGTCATTTCTTACTAATGTCAGATAATCTATTTTTTTGGGGGTGATCTCAATGCGGGACTCTCCCCCGTTTTGGATAGGTTTAACCCCCTTCCTTGTTAGATGCTTTTGAGGGTCGCCCGAGTCTTCTATATATGATGCAACAACTTTTACTTATGGGGAGCCCTGGGGGGACTTCAGCCATAAATGAACGTAATTTTACTTTCTTTTCCGCTGTCCATAACACCTTTTCTCATATTGATCTATTTTTAATATCTGATTCTTTATTCCACCAATTGTGAACATCAAATATTGACACTATAGCAATCTCATACCATGCCCCTATTAATATTTGTTTGAAAAAAGGGGCTTTTCCCCAGGGAAGAGACCCGATATTGGAGATTTCCTTCCCTATTTATTGGAAAAGCCACCGATTTCACTCTTTTTAAAAAATTTAATTGGACTACTTTGAGACAATCATTCCCGGGCCCAGGTTACCTTTTCTTCTCTGGCAAACGTCCAAAGCAGTGATGCGAGGTCATATAATTGCATACTTTTCACTGCTGTGAAAGTGTAATAAGCAAACATACGCCATGCTTCATGCAAATCTACTGTAATAGTGTTGTAGGCTATATCTAAAACAAAAAAGCTTACAAATTTACCAAATGCCCCCTTTTGACCCACATACTTTGACCAAAACCCAAAAAGGCAAATAAAATACTATTTAAACCCTTTTTTCAGCTGGGAGGGGGTGGAATCCGGTAAACTTCTAGCACGTCTCGCAAAACCACTTACCTAAAAAGTATATTCTTAAAATTCGACACTCACATACTGGTCAAACTACAATGAATAATAAAGGTATTATAGATGCCTTAATTTATTATTACTCTAATTTATATTAAGAAAGGCCATACCAATCTCAGGCTACTTGGGATCTACTTCTTACCCAACCCCTCCCCCAACTAACATCAGGTCAAAGGGATCAGGTCACCAGGCCCAGATGGATCTCTAGTACCAACTTTAACGGATCTCTATAATGATATCTACTGTAGACGTCCAAATGGAATCCTTCCAAGAAGCCCTTACTGTCCTTCTCCCCAAACCCAAACGAGACCCTGAAGAAGGGGGTTCGTATCGCCCGATCTCACTCCTTAACACAGACTATAAAATTTTAGCCACAATCTTGTCCAACAGAATACAACACTGATACTGAGAAGGCGTTTGATTCTGTCTCTTAGAGGTTTTTGAACACCTCTTTGAGGAACAGAGGATTCCTTGATATTCTTTATGGCCTCCACTCTAGGGCTTCAACAGTTCTCACAATAGACAACCTAGATTCCCCTCACACCTCTTTATCTTGGGGTACTAGGGAGGGCTGCACACTCTTGCCCCTTCTGTTCCACCTCGCGCTTGACCTCTTCCTTCGTTACTTGCAAACCTGGGGAGGATTCCAGGGGATCAACATTGGTAATACAGAGGTTAGATTGTCTTCTTTCGTGGATGATATCCTGCTGTTCGTTTCCAGACCACAGGACTCATTTGCCCGATTGTTGACTGAGGTAGAATCAAAGGGGGAGCTGCTGGGGTTTAAGATTAATATTGACAAATCAGAAGCTCTATTATTAACAGGCCCCTCATCTCCGTTATAGACCTGCAATTTTACTTTGAAGTGGCAAAAGTCTTCTATTACTTACCTGTGGGTCCAAATAACTCGCCATCGATCTAAGATATATTCAATAAATTTAGACCTTTTTGTGAAATGGCTTAAAGATAAACTTGTTGCTTGGTCGGGTTTTACATTTTCATTTGTGTGTAGGGCGAATCTTTTGAAACTGGTGGTTTTCCCGAGGCTCCTGTATCTCTTGCAGACCCTTCCTATATACTTACGTCCCCGGGCTGAAAAACGAATCTATAAATTATTCACTTCCTTTATCTGGAATGAAAAACGACCCTAAGTCCCTTTTAATATACTGTGTCAATCTATATATCGGAGGGGGCCTTAATTTCTCGGATATCAAACTCTATAACTTATCCTCTAACATGTATATCCTCCAAGACTGGTTCTCTGGAATTTACAACTACTTACCGGGAAATATAGAATCCTCCTTGTACCCGGCCACTTCCTTAATAAACCTCTTACACCTACCTTACAGCACCCTCCCTCAGGAGGTGAGAGAGTATCCTCTGATTATGGCCCCATGTAAAACCTGGCATGCTATCCGTAAACAGTGAATTTCTGCTGAATTCTCTTTGGGGATCAGATTCCTTAAAAACCCTGCTTTCCAGAGTGGTAGAGCTCACCCGATTTTTAAGCGCTGGACACATAAAGGCCTTTCCAAATTAGGAGATATAGTGGACACCCAGGGGGAAACATTAATACCCTTAAATCAACTGTGTACCAAATTTTATTTTATATGTCCACATATATTTCACTACCTCCCACTACAAAGCTATGTGTTATCTAATGGCGGGACACAGTTCTTACTATGCTTTCCAGGGCTGACTAGAGATGAGCGAGCACTAAAAAATTCGAGTTCGGGCTGAACCCCTAATTTTTAGACATTTGTACCGAACGCCGAACCGAATGCCAAACCCCATTAAAGTCAATGGGAGATGATGTTCAGGTTAATTTTTTCTACTAACACAGTTGAGGAGAAGCCACAATTACCTTCCATAAGAGTAAAATGGATACGTGGAACAACTTAGTGAAGACTGGCACAGAAAAAAAATTCACAGGCTTAAATAATTCATTCCTTTCAATGGCTAACTGAAAAGATGAGGACTGCGAAGCAATACGAGGTGCAGCAGTAGCAGCTGCTACGGGGCCCCTTTGACACATAAGAAGACGGTGGCATTGGAAATGACACAGGGTAACTGGCAGGAGCCCCCTATCAAATTATTCACCAGGAGGATCAGCTGGCAGGGCCGTAGTTAGAGGGCGTGCAGTGGTAACCAATGCTGCCATTAGTCATCTATTAACCATTTCAAGGCCCCATGCAGCTAAATTACTAGTTCCTATTTTTTAACATATCACTGGGCTCCTTTTTGATTAGGGTCTCTGTCAGGAATACTGCTCTATTGGCACCACTGGCAGTTACCATGTGCCATTTCCAATACCGGTGTCTTCTTATGTGTCAAAGGGGCTTTTGGGCACCTCAGGATGCAGTGCCCCGTAGTAGCTGCTACCACCAGGGAGGCCAACAGGGCAGTACGGGTAGTACTCCTGTCATGGGCCTTAATCGTAAAGTGGCCCACATATATGTAAAAAAAATTGGTAGTAGTAATGGGTGGGGCCCCCATTCGATTTGGCTGTATGGGGCCTGAAACGGTCAATAGATAATTACTGCAGACTGATTGATGTTAATAGATGACTGATGGAATGTAAATTTCACATTTTCAAGAAGACATGCTACAGTTTACTAGTCGGTGACATCGCAAACCGAGGCAACAAAATCTTCAGAGATCCACACTTGATTTATTTTGATAAATGTCAAACGATCCACATTCTTGGGGGAAAGACAGATATGTTTCTCAGTTATCACCCCACTAGCTGTGCTGAAGGTGTGTTCTGATATAACGCTGGCTGCCATTTGTATGGCATTTTGGACACCCAGAATTTAAATGGATCCAGATCAAGTCCAAAAACATCGGTGTTGAGCTGCAGTTAGTCATGGACCATGCTCTGAATGAGGTCTTGGTGTGTCTGAATGCTGCCCTACCTTGCAGGTGTTGGTAAGGTGGTAAAAATGTTAACCAGTGCGTTTCTGTCACACTGCCTGCTGCTGCAGCTACTTGCCATTCTACTGATGTCACTTTGTTCCACCGTGACATTAGAATGTGAAGAAGACACAAAAGATATCTTGAGTTGGTCAGTGAGCACTGTCTCAAATTCCTGCATTCTACTGTCAATTTGTGCGGGTGGAAGGAAAGTGCTCACTTTTGATTTGTAACATGGATCAAGGACGGTGTAATCGCTGTTCATTTTGATTGCCTTGACGCGTGGGTCATGTTGCAGGTAATATAGCATCCAAGCACTCATGTGTGAGAAGCTGCCAGGATCTCCAAAGCCCTCGGATCAAGGGGCACCTGCCAGATTTTCCTCCTCTTCTTCCTCCTCCTGAAATCTGTGCAAACCTCTTACCACCGAAGGGTAATCAGTACCAGTGGTGTCCATCCCTGCCTCATCATCCTCCTCCACTTCCTCATCCTGACCATCACCAGAGGCCTGTCTAGCATCATGCCCTCTATTCTGTGAGCTGAACTGCTGTCCTGCACCCGCCCTGGACCTCGAACCACTGCCTAAAGAAGACCGATACAAGTGGGAAACAGTCGGGCCTTCTACATCCGATGGCGATTAAGGCTCTGTGTCCGCATCTGTGCCTGCATTCTCATCCATCACTGCTGGGACCTGCTGCCGCTTGTTCCAGTAAAAATATGACCACAATGGTCATGCTGACAACGCCATCGTCCTGACTGACCATTTTGGTTGCATCTTCAAAACTGTCAAGGATGTTGCAGAGATCCTTCACCTGCCTCCACTCTCTATGGCTCAACACCCCAAGGTCCGCACCACTGCTCGTCAGGCCATGCGACACTTCATACTGCATAATGGCATTATGCTGCTGCCACAATCGCTGGAGCATGTGGAGGGTGGAATTCCAGCGTGTTGCCACGTCAACAATGAGACGGTTGACCGGGAGGCCAAGATGACGAAGCAAGGTGCGAATGCCGGAGGTGTGAGCTCAGACCTCGAGCCTTCCGCAGCAGGCAGTCAAGACCCAGGTAGCGCTTTAGAAATGTCTGGACGACAAGGTTCATGACGTGTGCCAGGCAAGGGATGTGCTCCAGCCTACCGATCTTAAGGGCATTAAGGAAATTTCGCCCGTGTGATGACGGTCTCCAAGACACGTTAATTTCAAAGCGGCCTGGTTTCTCTTGGCACGGGATGCTACCCGTGGACTTTGGGGGACAGAGACCTGCACCAGAGACATCAACCCAACTCACCCAGTGAGCTGTCACAGAGATGTAGCGGCCTTGAGCATGCTTACTAGTCCATGTATCGGTGGTCAGATGGACTTTGCTGGACTCAGATAGCGCCAACGCACTGGAGATTTTCACTGACACGTGGCTGGCCAGGGCAGGGATGGCTTTTCAGGAAAAGAAATGCCTGCTCGGCATCTGGTCTTGAGGGCAGGCAAGGGCAATGACGAGGCGGAACCATCTGTGTCAACCAGTCGGAAAGGCACCATTTCCAAGGCCAAAAGCCTGGCAATGCCGACATTCAGGCTTTTGGATTTGGGATGGTTGGGGTTAAAGCGTTTCTTCTGCTTGCACACCTGGTACACAGAAGGCAGGCTGCTAGACTGGCCGCTGTACGGCATGTAGGTCAAACTGGTGGAAGGAGAAGGGGTAGGCTGTTTCTCTGGTGGTGGTAATCGGGCAATGGTGTGTGGCACTGGGGCTGCTCCTTGCTCATGCCGCAGCGGGACATGGGCAGCAGAGGAACGCTTGGTCTTGGAAGTGGCGGAGGAGGAGACAGAGGGTGTCACAGTGGTTGGAAGCCCAGAACCCGTGTGGCCTTTTTTCTCCAAGTGATTCCTCCATATCAATTTATGCTTTCGCTGCATGTGACTATTCCTGTTCGTGGTGGTTAAACACTTTAGATTCTTCTCTCTCCTGATGCGTTGATGGCAAATCCGGCATATGACGTTGGTCGGCGAATTTGAGGCTTGATCGAAAAAAGCCCAGGCTTCACAGGTCCTGGACCTTTTCGATGATAAGCTAGTAGCAGTGTTTCAGCTGCCTCCACTGTTCATGGCTGGCAGACTAATCTCAGCGGACTTGTGCGACCGCCCTCTCCCTTTCTGAGGCCAGACCCGTAGCAACACTACCCCATCATCTTCCTCCTCGTCCACTGATGAGGCACTCACAAGCAAATGCTGCTGAAAAGACCACATTGGATCCACAATGTCATTATCAACATTATCATCATCATCACAGGTCACTTAATCGTCCTGACAGTCTACCTCATGAAGCTGCGGGCTAGAAGCCATAGGCACTGCAAGGCATTGCCTGTGGCTGTGGCTTCTAGCCACAGGTCTAGAAGATTTTTTCACAGTCTCTTATTGAAAAACTGTACTGCAAAGACAGCAAATCACAGGTGTTCTTAATTCTCTAATTTCAAGCTGCCAACTAGGATTGGAAACAGGATGCCACAGTATCATTTTGAGTTATCTGTCAAGTTAACCTTTGTAACCTTTAGATAGCCTACCTAGAATTCAGGAAGGTTGAGTAACATCACAAGTAAGCTAAAATGGCACCATTGAGAAATGAGAAACTCATCCTTAAAGGTGTGTTCTCACCATAGACTTGATGGCATATCCATAGAATATACTTTCAAAGCGTATTAGGTGTGGGTCAGAAAGAATCCAACTCTACATTCTGTTCTATGGGAGTTCCAAGTACAGCTGAACACACCGCTCACATGTACTCGGAACTCCCATAGGACAGAATGGAGAATCTTGCACAAGAGTGATCAACTCTTCATCCTGTGCCAAAACTTTCCTGGGTCTGTTCATGAGATAGGTGTGGGTCCCAGAGGTCAGACTCTGACTGTCATAGCATACTCCATTGAAAACGCCATCAAGTCCCTTTTAATTAAAGAAGCCCTTATAACGCTACATAGACAGAAAAATAAAAAGTAATGGGTCTCTGAGTGCTGTGACACAAAGCTAAACAGAATTCGTAAAGGGATTAAAGTGAAAACCTGAACATCAGCTCAAGGTTTTATGCACAGATCGATGAAGTCTATACCAGGTGGCTTACTGTATGTAATCATACAGTGTCCTTCCCAGCATGCTTTGCCTGTCCTCTTCTATGATTTCATAATGACCTGATGTCATAATGGCTTAGAACTTTCTGTTCTGTCTCCCGGTGACTTATTCTTTTGAGACCTTTGTGGTGAAGTGTGTAGATGTGTAAGAAGACACAGGACAGGTAATTACTAAAATTAATGATAGTTTTCACAATCCATTCTAATTCTAAACCAACATGCTGAAATAATTTGATTAGGATGTTTACAGTATTTATTATACAAACCTCTATTATCTTCTGTTAGGGTATGTTCACACGGCTTAATTGCGGGACGTACTGTACGCCCCGCAATTACGCCTTGTGTTCGAGGAGCCACGCTAATCGGCGCGTACTCTGCGACGTGGGGGGGGGGCGGCAACCCCCCGGCCCCATAGACAATAACACGCAAAAGCGCTCGAAAAGTGACATTTCACTTTTTCCCCCGGGCTCAATACAAATCGTAAAAAATCAAGTGTACGCCCGGGGAGAGGAGGTGAAAACCATTTTTCCTATTGGAACTGTAATTACCGGGAAAGGCACGCATTTCGCTCGTATTATAGCGAAAAAAACGTCGCAAAAATACTCGTCAAATGCGCCCCAAAATAAGCCTTTGAAACATACCCTTATTTTTCCTTATTTTTTAATTGCTATCCACTACAAAAATATTGTTTTAAAAATTTGCTATGCCTTACAAAATAGGGTGTCATTAAGAGGCATTAAGACCTCAAATTCCCAGAGTCAAAAGACCTGTGCCCTGTTACCCCCAATTTAAAATTTAAAATTTTTCTAAACTGCAAAAAAAATAAAAATCAGAAAGACGTCCATCTGCATCAGGTCCTTCAAAATGATACTAGCACCGCTCTTCTTTTTGCTTCTTGTCTTTTTTAAACCAAGCATAGTGAGGTGCTTGCTTTTTTTTCCAAAAACTTTGACACTAGTAGTATGTAAATAGTGCCTCCAAGGGCATGTAACAAGCCTTTTTGGATGTTTTGGAAACCCAAAGTTCAAAATGTACAACCAAGTAAACGCAAAGTTAACTATAGGGGGTTACAAAACACAAAAAACTGCATTTAAAGCAACCACATGCTGTAATAAAAAATAAAACGATTTCCAAAGGGATACTCCTCACCTCTTTCAACATTTGATATATTACAACTTCATACCCACACTACCAATTTTCATTATATCAAAATTTAAGAAAACCTGAACACAAAAAACTTGTCCGGCCTCCATTTCGGGGTCTTAATTTTTTGCCACGGAAAATACAAGTCTTCGGTAAAAACATCACGAATCATGGGGAAAAATTTTAAAATCAGGCATTGGACAAAAAAGGTCTTTTATTTTTTCCTATATTTTTAAAGTCATTCTGCCTCAGCTAAAATGCTGGGCCCTTTTGAATAAAAAAAAACACAATCACGGGGGCAAGAAGCTTATAAAACATTAGGTTCAGACAAAAAAAAAACACATACCAAAAATGTCCAATCCCGCCCCCCCCCCCAAACCCCCCTGTTTTGATAGTAAGGTAAATCATGCGCTCCCCCATCCGGACCAAAAATTTTGTCCAAATTTCAGGGCCCGGGCAACTTGGTCGCCAACAATATTTAATGCAAATCCATGATTCCCACCTCGGGACAAACCAAATCTCTGAGTCCCAAAAATTGGAGCCTCGCCAAATAAATATCGCTCTTAACCATGGGTAAAGCAAAGCATTCTTTGAGGGTTTTCTCGTATTCCTGTGGAGCAAGGGAAAAACTGCCCAAAACTTAAAAAAAATTTTTTGGACATGGTCCCTTTTTACCGAGGCCTCCACCCAATCCTTTTCATATGAAGATAATTTTTTCAAGAACACTTAAAAGGACGCTGACCATGAAACCAGTTTCAAAAAGGGTTTTTGACGCCCCCCTTTGAATATATTAATAATTTCCTGCATCCCTGTTCACATGGGGTCACTGGGATCTACAGGCCGAATATGCCCAAAAGGGGGGTTTTTTTGGGGACATAGTTAAAAATGCTCCTTGTAAATGTCACACCGGTCCCAAAAATTTTGGATCCCCGGGGGCAGCCCCACAACAGTGGAAGAAACCCTTTCCTTTTAACCAAAATGGGAAAAGCAATTTTTGCTCTCAAAAATGCCCAGCAAACCCACTGGGTAATTAGCCCTTTTGTAACAACGGGGGGGCATCTCCCAGTCCCTCTTGGGGGTAAAATTTTACACGTTGGTCAAGCTGCAAGTAGCATGTAGCCTCCAAAAAGGGTCACCCCGCCCATTTCAAAAGTCCATATGGAGCCTGAAAATCTAAGGGTAATGTAAAGCTTTGTAGTAGTGGGTAATCACCCCCTTTCATTGTTTTCTGGAGCAAGACCTAGTGTTAAAGGGACCCTTTCTCTCCGCGTGAATTTAAACATGTTAGGCACTGCGGGCCAAAAAGGGAGGAAGGAACCCGCTGCCCCCGGGGGAATTTAGTTCTTAGTTCCTAAAATTTGTAAAACCCATGCTTTTTGCATTTTTTTAAATTTGTAACCGAAAGGTTTCCCCCTTTCTCCCACTTTAAAGTCCCATGTGATTCCCTTCGGAAACTGGATTGCTATTAATTATAACATAGAGGCAGGGGAGGGAGCCCAAGGAGCGTCCTCTTTTCTGCCACCCCACCAATTAAAAAAATACATTTGGAGGGTTTTAATTTTTTCGGGGATTTAGCAGGGGAATGCAAAAATTTGCAAGGAGATTTTCCCCTAAAACGATTGCCCCTTGGTCGTTATACTGAAGTATTTTGCCCCAAATCCTGCTGCCAAAAAAATGAATTTCAGTGCGGCCAATTGTACTGAATTTTTGGAAATTAAATACCCCCTTTTCCTTGGGCCCGGGCAAAATTAAAAGGAATCCGAGCCTTTTACCGCCCCGATAAATCGGGGGAAAGCGCATTCAGCGAACTCATCCTTACGCGATATAAAGGGGGAAGGGGACTGCAGAATATAGTAGCTTGGGGAATTCCACCAATTTCCCAAAGTTTCCCCTGCCCACATGGAAAAACGGTTTTTTCCTCCACGCGTGAGCCCCCGTTTCCAGCGGGGTTAAATAGGTGGAGTTTATTTTTATTAGTTTGGTGGAGCCTTGAAAAGATACCCCCAAATGGGGATTTTTGCTGAACACCAATTAAACGGGAAAAATTTTGGGGTCCATGTAGGTTCGGGGTCCCCTGACACATGGCTTAGTTTTGTCCATGTTTAACTAAACCCCTGAAAGGGCCCCCATCTCCTGCAAACCCCCACACCCCCCCCTCAGGGAGTCAGGGGTTTTTTAAAAATTATCATCACATCGCCGCAAAAGCCATTTAAACCAAGATCGGAAATCAGCCAATTCCCATCATGGCCGAACAGGCTTTAGGAATACAAAAGCGGATCAAGTGAGATCAAAGACAAGGGAGATAGTGGACAACCCTGTCTAGACCCCAAAACATTCGGGAGGGGTTAGTAACCCTTTAAAATTAAAGTTAGGGGACGAGCCTTCCGGATGTAATAAATAAAATTTTCTAAAACGGGGCCCGAAATTTTTTCTTAAAAAAAGGTAGCGACAGAAGGGCCACGAGAACTGTCAAAGCCTTTTCGGAATCAGCTTAAAACACAAGACGTCTGAAAAGGGGTCCCGAGGCCCTCACCTCCCCCCACCACCGTTCTAAATTTTTAATTTCTTGCGTCCCTGTACAAAGCCCCCTTCCGGATGTGCTAAACAGGGGAAAAAATTTGGGTGATCGCCAAATTTTTGGTTTAAAGCTTGTAATCAACATTGAGTACGCATTGACTAATTTTTTAAACCTGATTGTATCTTTTCCCCCGGTTTTTGGGAGCAAGATCGTGCACATTCCGAAAAAAACTCCATTGCCCCTATCCGTAAAATTGATTTATATAAGCCAACCAAATTTGGCGCACTTCAAAAAAAAATTTAAAAATTCACAACCAAAGCCATGGGGGCCCCGTGATTTCTTATTAGGCGAGATTTTTAATGGCTTTCCCACCTCCTCTTCTGTTTTTGGGCTACCCAAAAAGGCCTCGTTTCAAACGCTAAGCCCCGGGAAGATGCAGCATCCAGAATAAATTTTATCTGACCCATTCATGGGGGGTGCCTATAAGTCTTTAAAAAAAACCACAAACCTTGAGATCCCCGTCCGAAAATTTTTCGCAAGGTTGTTCCTTAAACTACAACCGTTTTACGGCTAAATTTTGGGCCCTAAAACCCAAGGGTCCCCATCCACTATCCGATTTTCCCCCCCCCAAAAATCTATTTTGATTTAAGCTTTAACCAAACCTAAAACCCGACGACAAAAGAGTCCAGACGCTTTTGGGCCCTTTGAGACCATTTCTGCGGGGTCCAGGGGGGGGGTCGCCAATTCCCTTTGTGCGGGCAGCAGTGTTTCTGCAATTTTTCAAATTTTTTTTTAGCCCCCTTCTGCCTGCAACATAATTTAAGATATGACCCCTCAAAACCGGGTTTTTTCAGCAGCCCCGAACAAAGGGGCATTCCCAGTGGCTAGATTTATCACCACGTATTAGCCAGGGATTTTCAGGGAAAGGGCTTGAAGTCCTCAGATTGCAGCAAATATCCCGGAATCGCCAAAATCGCTTTGGCTTTTTGGGGGAGCCGAGACACAAAGTGACCCAAAGGGCAGAGATAGCAATGTATTGACCTTAGAGTCCAAGCCATCTCCCACATTTTTTAGGGAAAAAAGGGAAAAAAACATTCTCGGAAAAATTTTTTCACCGCGAGTATAGTGAAATCTTTTGCCCCTATTTAGGGTGCGCCAGGGGTCACAAAGCGATTTTCGTCTGCCAACTCAAATGTCCCAGCGCGAGATGGGTCCCATATAATGCCGATCAATCTAGAGAAGGGCAATATTGCTTAAAATCCCCCCCAAGATTACGTTTGGTTTCCCGCCCTGATGCAGAAAAGAGTTTTTGCTTACAAGAAATTTTTGTTGGAAATTAGGGCAAATTTCATTTACAAGGGTTTTTATGGAACCATCGATATTTTTTCAAAATGTATCTGCCTCCTTCATCTTTTTACCTCTTCCCTATTAAATAATCCAAACCCTTCGAAATAATTGGGCCCCCCCTCTTGATTTGGAGGAATAATTTGGGACAGCGGCGGACTCCAACCAGGGGCACCCCAGACCCACCCCTTTTACCTTCCTCCATTGGGTTTTTTTCAAAAAAATTAAATTTTAGCTTTAACCTCTAAGATGTCCTCACCTTTTTCCTTTTTTAAAAGGGGTGTTACCTGCCCCATTCCAAGTAATCACCTGATTGGTCCCTCCTCCGAAGACCACTCCACTAGCCCCACCCGCATTTTACACCAAATCGCCCGCCCCCCAAGATGGTTTTCTTTCAAACCAGTGCCCCAAAGTCCCAACAGCAAAGGGGGACACTTCCTTTTTTTAGGGCCACCGGGTTCAGGGGGCCACAACCCTTTGTAGAGCCAACCCCATCGTAGGCCAGGCCCCCGGGGAACAAAGCACATACAATCGTCACAATATTAAAAACAAAAAATATTAACATTTGGGACCCAAATTCGGCCGGAAAAAGACCAGGCCGCATCTATCAATACTGCAACGCGCAACCATCCCGGGATCACTAATCCAAAATTTTTCCCTTTTTCTCCCTAAAATCATGACCTTCAAAACTAACCCCCCTCAACCGGAAAAGACCACTTTAGCGGCGTCTTTCAAAAAACATCTGCCTTCCCCCCCCTCACTTTTAGCTTTTCGGGGTACAGGGCTGAAAACTACGCCGCCCCTGAGATTCCCCAACTGGGGTGAACAGCTTTCTTTTTGGGGCCACACTTGCAAGAAATCTTTGAACAAAAGGATTTTTTTGCCCCCACGAAAAGTTCACCCCCTATAAGCCCCACACCCCTCCTTAATTTTCCCAATTGGAAATTTTTCACACCCGGGCGTGGTCTCGCATTCCTCTCCCCTTCCCGCCGAGTCCCAGCCAAAACTCTTTTTAAGACATACCTGTCTGTGGGAACGGGCATTTCTAAGGCTTTTTGGGGAAATTTAACGTGAGGGAAAGGGAATCAGGGGGTCACCTGTGAGGATTCTGGAATCCCCACAAAGCGGGAATTTAATTTCCCCCTGCTGCGATTCTCCAATCACGACCGTCTCTTAAAACGCCTCAGTTTCCCAGCCTGCCAAGAATTGTTTTCCCCATTAAAGTGGGGACTTCACGAGTGTCACCTTGTTCTCAGCTCCACATTTCTGCGTATTTGCTGAATCATTTTTAAACCCAAATTATCAATATGCAAGACCTCAAATCGCTTACCATCATTTGGGGTCATCAATCTGGGAAACCCCTTTGGGCTATTTTGGGAAGGGTTATGGCCATTGCCCTTTGGGGGCCCTGCGGACAGATGAATGTTTGGAGTGGGACCCAACTCCTAAGAATGGGCCGGGGGAACAGGTTTTTCCATCACCCCCTAGAGGTGCCTTGAGCCAATTTTGGGGCCTTTTTTTTTGGATATTAGGGGGTCCTTTTTGACATGCTAGATCCCTTGCAGCCTTTAGGAGTTGTTTCCGTGGGCGAAACGTTGGTTGGCTGTATTCCCTTTGGTTTGGTTTTTTGGGAAATATTTTTTCCATCCCCCCGTTACAAGGGATAAGGATGGAGAGACGAAAGAGTTTCGGGAGAACAGGGGGGGGTATTTAAATCACATATCAATAAAGGCAAGGGACCCTAACTACCCTCAAACTGTGCCCACAGTGGTTTGGGCTTCACAACACCAGCTAGAAAAAATTACGAGTTTTCACATTTAAGTCCCGCGCACAAGCAATTTCACCACAAGGATACAAGGAAAACAAAACATCCGGGTCTCCACTCCCCCAGTGGTCAGGCCCCCGGGCCGACCTGGACAATGGCAGAGAGAAATTTAAAAACCCTTGCATGTCTCTGTGCTCCGCACCCCTTCCCATCAAACCCAAGGGGAGGGGGGACAAAAAGACCTCAACCTTTTGTTCTAAACTCAAATGTCCCCTCCAAGAATTTTCTTTAGAACCAGGGGACGCAAGTCTTTCTTTTGCAAGTCCTCAGAGGGGTTTAAGTCAGAATCAAATTTTAAAAAACTTTTTCCATCTGTGCATGTATGTTTTTCTGCAGTGGGTCCCCTCTGAATATGTCCGGGTATCTTATGGGGGCTCAAAATACAGTGAAGGACCAGTGTAGCTTTATGAGGGCCCAGTTAAAGGAAGGTCCACCCCCCTAGGCGCCTGGCGCTTCCCCCCCGCCTTTATTTGGGGCCGCCGTTCCCCGCTCGACAGGAAGTGGGGGGGGGGCGGGGAGGGGGCCGGGCCTGCACACCTACTGGGGTGCCGGCACCATCCCTTAAAAACCCCCTCTGTCCCACCGCAATCCCACTCTTGCCCCCTACGGGGCTTGTGGGCTCGTCGCCTTTCCTCCCCTTACGTGGAGAAACCCGCAAGCGTGGAGCAAGTGCAGCGACCACGGGCCGCCTAAAGCAGTCTCAGTCCCGAGGATCACGGCACCCTTCTCCTTGGAACAGGAGACCTTGACGACAGCCCTGCGTCCCCATATCTCCGTCGGGCCCCGGTGGTAAGTTTGGCGCCACTAAGGCAAGATGGCCGTGCTTGGGGGGCAAAGGGGAGGAGCCACAAATCCTCCTGCTTTCCATCTTAAGTTTCGGGGTCCTCCCCGGGTCCCCCCTGCCCGTCCGTCTTTCCACCTCCCGGATGCACACGGGCAGCAACGTGAGCCCCAGGCGATCCCAAAACCCCCCACGGGAGCCCCTGAATCCCACTCTCACCATCTTATATGTCATACAGGGAAAATAAAACTGGTAGAATTGATGTTGTTCTTCCCTTTGTTCAGTTTTCAACAATGGCCCTCAGGGACGCAAAAACCCGCATGGATGTGGGGAAAGGGCAAGATGACCCAGAAGAGAAAAACTTCCATTATCATTCACATAAATATTTGTTCTGGCCCTAGTTCATTTTCTCATCTTTTTTTCAGTGTATAATGCGTCTGAATGTATGAAAGTGGTCTTTGTGTGTTCATAAATGGTGTGTAAAGTTCATCGTGCTGTGCCTGTTTGTTAGGCGCATTACAAAACAGGCCTGCCTGAGCCTGAGGAGTCAAAGTGGAGCTAGATTTACTATTAGGGAATAAAATGTCCAATATTTCTATATATTTTGTACACCAGTACAATAATAATAAGTAATTTATGATAATTATCAAACTATATAAAATTAATTATTTAAATGTAATAAAATATTATCATATAAAATTATTCTAAAAATATATAACATCCCAAAAATATAAAAAAGTCACATAAAATGCATTTAAATTTAATAAAATCTAAAACTACTTTTGCATTCAATAACCCACTGATGTTGTTGTTAAGATTTTAAATTTTTTTACTTTTACTACATTAAATTTTGAATTTATTTTTGCTGCTCTCATGGTATACTCCATTGAAAATGCTATCAAGTCTACTGTACTGTATGGTGGAAACACCCTTTTGATAAAAGAAGCCCTTATAACGCTACATAGACAGAAAAATAAAAAGTAATGGGTCTCTGAGTGCTGTGACACAAAGCTATACAGAATTCTTCAAGGAAGTAAAGTGAAAACCTGAACATCAGCTCAAGGTTTTATGCACAGATCGATGAAGCCTATACCAGGTGGCTTACTGTATGTAATCATACAGTGTCCTTCCCAGCATGCTTTGCCTGTCCTCTTCTATGATTTCATAATGACCTGATGTCATAATGGCTTAGAACTTTCTGTTCTGTGTCCCGGTGACTTATTCTTTTGAGACCTTTGTGGTGAAGTGTGTAGATGTGTAAGAAGACACAGGACAGGTAATTACTAAAATTAATGATAGTTTTCACAATCCATTCTAATTCTAAACCAACATGCTGAAATAATTTGATTAGGATGTTTACAGTATTTATTATACAAACCTCTATTATCTTCTGTTAGGGTATGTTCACGCGGCTTAATTGTGGGACGTACTGTACGCCCCGCAATTACACCTTGTGTTCGAGGAGTCATGCTAATCGGCGCGTACTCTGCGACGTGGGGGTGGGGCGGCAACCCCCCGGCCCCATAGACATATAGACACGCGAAAGCGCCGCGAATAAGTGACATGTCACTTATCTCCCCGGGCGTACAATACAAATCGCATAAAGTCGTAGTGTACGCCCGGGGAGAGGAGGTGTAATCCATAGTTCTCTATGAGAACTGTGAATTACCGTAATGATTGGCACGCATTTCGCTCGTATTATAGCGCAGAACGCCGCGAAATATGCTGTGAAATGCGCCCCAAAGTAAGCCGTGTGAACATACCCTTACTGTTCCTTACTATTTAATTTGCTATTCACTTACAAATATATGATTTAATTTGCTATGCACTTACAAATATATGAGTGTCACTTAAGAGGCATTAAGACCTCATATTCCCGGACTCAAAATGACCTTGTGTCCTGTTACAGCCAAAGTTAAACTTGAATTTTCTAAACTGCAAAATATTAAATAAATACAGAAAGACTGTTCACATCTGCATCATGTTGTCCAATGTATGATGGATACTAGCACCGTCTCTTCTGTTATGCTTCCTGTCTTTTTAACTGCAAGCATAGTGATGTGTGCTGTGCTTTTATTGCCATTAAACATGACACTAGTAGTACTGTCAATAGTGCCTCCAATGGTCATGTGAACAGAGCCTTATTGGATGATTTGGGAAACCACAAAGTTCAAAATGTACAATCCAATGTATTATACTGCAAAGTTAACTATAGGGGGTTACAGAACACTAATAAACTGCATTTAAAGCAACCACATGCTGTATATATTCATAAAACAGACTTCCAAGGACTCTCTGCTCACCATCTTATGATGTCATACAGGTATGACATCATAACTGGGTAGAATTTGATGTTGTGTCTTCAGCCATTAGTTCAGTTCAGACAATGGTCATCAGAGGACGCAAAACCAGCATGGGATGTGGAAAGGACAAGATGACCCAGAAGAGGTAAAAACTTCTCATTATCATTCACTATATATATTTGTTCTGGGCCCATATGTTCATTTTCTCATCTTTTTTTCAGTGTATAATGCGTCTGAATGTATGAAAGTGGTCTTTGTGTGTTCATAAATGGTGTGTAAAGTTCATTGTGCTGCGCCTGTGTGTTAGGCGAAACAGGCACATTAGTAATGCACCAAACGTGTATAAAGGCTATAGATAGGCTGGAAATAAAAGAAAAGTCATTAGAATAGCATGTTAGGGAATACAAATGTCACGGCGGCCGCGGGCGCCGCTGCCCCTGCAACAGTTCCCCTGCCTGCTGGGGGTCCGGCGCGGGCATCGCGGTCACCCGCGGCCACCCCTGTTCCCACGGCTCTCTTACCTGGCCGCGCTCCGGTGCACGCCGCTCCTGTCCGTCCCGGCTGCCGTGCGCATGCCCGCCCCCTAGGACAGCTGGTCTAGATTTAAAGGGCCAGTGTCCCGGTAATTGGCCTATTGCCGGGCGCTGGTCCTATATAAGGTATATAAGATATACGCCCCCAGCACTCACCGCCAGATTGTTGGTGTGCGTTCAGTGAGTTTGGAGAGTGTTTAGAGTCCATATTGATTACCCGTGTACCAGTCCGTTCCGCTACGTTTCCTGACCTTGCCTGTTTGCCGCCTGCCCTGACCGTCTGCCTGTCTCTGACCTCGAACCTCTGCCGCCTGCCCTGACCGTCTGCCTGTCTCTGACCACGAACCTCTGCCACTTGCCCTGACCTTCTGCCTGTCCCCGACTACGCCTTTGGATTACGATTTTGTACCACGCAGTACCCCGGCCGCCATGGCAAGCAAGTTACGTTAGGGGTAACGACCTGGTAGCCTCACGCCACAGCAAGTCCATCCCGCTTTGCGGCGGGCTCTGGTGAAAACCGGGGGCTACTTAGACTCTGTTCCCTGGCGTGGCTTAACTATCATCGCTTGCGGTGGTCCAGTGAATCCACCGAACCCTCACAACAAACTATGGTACTGATCTTACTTGGTGGATCACAGGTCCCAGAAAGACCTGTACTGTGCTGGCTCTTGCTGTATATTGAATAAAGGATGAGAGCAGCATAAGTAAATTTCAAATTTAATGTAGTAAAAATTAAAAATGTAAAAATCTGATCATCAGTGGGTAATTTAATGTAAAATTAGTTTTAAATTCTTTTCATTTTAAATACATTTTATAGTAGATTTTTTTTATTTTTGGGATATTATATATATATATATATTAATTTTATATGATAACATTTTTTATTAAATTTAAATAATTTAATTTTATATAGTTTGATAATTATTAGAAATTACTTTTTATTATTATAGTGGTGTAAGTTGATAAATAAGGGACATTTTTTGACCTAATGGCAAATCTAGCTCCACTTTGACTCCTCAGGCTCAGGCAGACCACATTACAATAGGTCTGCTTGTCCGAGCAGTAATGCACCTAGTTTGCTGAACCACATTCATATATGTGTCTAATATTACAAGTGTGGTGCGACACGCTCCCAGAAAACCCCCAGAACACACCCTCATGTTAGGCACATTAGAAAGTGTTGAGTCTTATGAACAATGAACCTAACACATTCATTAGGCGCATTAGACATCTTAGGCTGCTCACTTAGGCACATTTTACGCCAGAAAAGGGTGAAAACCCAATCATATATGTTTCCTTAAGTTTGACCTTTTTGCTTGCTTTCTATGTGGGGTACAAAAAGATTCCGCCTTCCAAAAGCCATAACTTTTTTTATTTTTCCGCCTACATACACTCACCGGCCACTTTATTAGGTACACCATGCTAGTAACGGGTTGGACCCCCTTTTGCCTTCAGAACTGCCTCAATTCTTCGTGGCATAGATTCCACAAGGTGTTGCAACGATGCTCAATTTATACCAAGGGGCCCAAAGAGTGCCAAGAAAATATTCCCCACACCATGACACCACCACCACCAGCCTGAACCGTTGATACAAGGCAGGATGGATCCATGCTTTCATGTTGTTGACGCCAAATTCTGACCCTACCATCCGAATGTCGCAGCAGAAATCGAGACTCATCAGACCAGGCAACGTTTTTCCAATCTTCTACTGTCCAATTTCGATGAGCTTGGGCAAATTGGATCCTCAGTTTCATGTTCTTAGCTGAAAGGAGTGGCACCAGGTGTGGTCCTCTGCTGCTGTAGCCCATCTGCCTCAAAGTTCGCCGTACTGTGCGTTCAGAGATGCTCTTCTGCCTACCTTGGTTGTAACGGGTGGCTATTTGAGTCACTGTTGCCTTTCTATCAGCTCGAACCAGTCTGCCCATTCTCCTTTGACCTCTGGCATCAACAAGGCATTTCCGCCCACAGGACTGCCACTCACTGGATGTTTTTTCTTTTTCGGACCACAAGGGCTTGTTTTTTGCGAGATTAGATGCGCTTTATAATGGTGCCATGGACCATAACATATAGGGAGACAGGTATGAAAGGGATTTTCACCTTTTTCTGGAAATGCGGCAAATGTGAGTGGCTGTGAAGTGTAATGCGCCAAACACATGTTCACATTCTGGGGGCATTACTGCTCGAACAGGCAGACCTATTTTAACGTGGTCTGCCAGAGCCAGCGTAGTCAGAGTGGAGCTAGATTTGCTGTTAGGGAATAAAATGTCCAATATTTCTATATATTTTGTACACCAGTACAATAATAACAATTAATTTATGATAATTATCAAACTATAAAATTAATTATTTAAATGTAATAAAAATATTATCATATAAAATTAATCTAAAAATATATAATATCCCAAAAATGTAAAAATATCTCCTATAAAATTCATTTCAATTTATTAAAATCTAAAACTACTTTTACATTAAATAACCCACTGATGTTGTTAAGATTTTAAATTTTTTTATTTTTACTACATTAAATTTGAAATGTATTTTTGCTGCTCTCACTCTTTATTCTACATACAGCAAGAGCCAGCACAGCATAGGTATTGCTGAGACCTGTGGTCCACCAAGCAAGATCGGTATCATAGTTTCTATTCACTGACATGCTATTCTAATGACTTTTCTTTTATTTCCAGCCTATCTATAGCCTTTATACATGTTTGGTGCATTACTTATGTGCCTAAGTTTCATAACGCACCAAACACACAGACAAGGCGCGATGAACTTTAGACACCATTTATAATCACGCAATAACCACTTTCATACATCAGTCGCATTATACACTGAAAACGAGATATGATAATTCACTTCGGAGCGCCTTCTTCATACATGTCTCCGATAATGTACTGTGGAACCTCAAAAAATTCTCTGACATGACATGACAAAAAGTATTGCATTATTTTTGCGTAGGTTTCGCTTTTATGGTGTGCACTCTTCAATAATAATTATGTTTTACCTGCAATCTGCAGGTCGATATGATTTCGATGATGTTTAATAATGTTTTAGTACTCTAAAGAAAAACTTTTTCTATTTTTTAAATTTTTGCTGAAATTTTCTGTGACAAATAATCTATGAACCTGAGTGAAGGCTAATTTTTGTGGGCCGAAGTGTGCTTTTATTGGTACTATTGTGATATATATGCAACTTTCTGATCACTTTTTATTTCAGTTTTTTAGGGATAAAAAAATTACCAAAAAAACACAGTTTTACCGTTTGCGGTGATACCAATTATGTGTTACTTTTATTTTAAAATTTTTATTTCTAAAATGGCAAAAGGGAGGTCATTTAAAGTTTTAAGGCGACATATATGAAATTGACGCTGACTCAGCAGCTCTAAATTGTTTTTTCTAATTGTAGGATGCTCTCGAATGTATGAAAATGTGGTGTGTGGTATGCCTTGTATAGTATATCTTTGGCGCATTGTTTTTGGATTTTTGCCGCATTCAAAAGTGCCTTGTTTACATGTGGCAGGTGTGATAGGTGTACATACATAGCAGCTACAGAAGCCTGAATAAGGCTTCTATCTGCCGTAGCAGCTGATCACCATTCCTCATTCAGACCCCGCGGCATCTAAAGTGTTAACAACAGGGATAGGAGCCAGCTCCTATCAGCTTCAACTGGGGCACCAATACAAGAGTTTAATTATAAAAAAATCTGTGCAAACTTATGCCACCTGGTACTGTCTCTAAGTTCCCACATCACCACTTTTTCAGGCCACATCTCTTTATTAAGAGTTCTCTTCACACCCATAATTGCTATTTTAAACATAAAATATGATAGTGCTGTCAATGGCGCCTCTAACAGCAAAGACTTCTTGTGATACTTTAGGTAATCATATCACTTAAAGGGGTTGTCTCACTACAAGGATTGCTTTTTATGTTAAAGATCTTGCAAAAACAAGTCACTTTGCAATATTTATCTCAAATGTGCTGTAGATTATAACACAATATCTAAGGTACAGAGAGGACGGACATTGCTGCTCCTTACTCTCTGTTTTCTGTTGTTCACAATTCCCTTTGGTTTTCAGTAGAATAGATTGGTTATGGTCTTTCTGACCGTAACATGAGATCTTTCCTGGTGGTAGAGAAGTTTGGAATTCTTCTGTGGATTTCTTCTTGAAATGAAAGGGAGGAGGATTTCATTCAGAATTTGTCGTGAATTCTGTCTCAAGTGAAGGAAGAAATCCCATCAAAAACTAGCTGTCAATTTACCCTTAAAATGCATGCTGTCTATTACGCAATATCTCAGGTACAAAGAGGACGGACATTGCTGCTTCTTACTCTCTCTTTTCTGTTGTTAACAATTCCCTTTGGTTTTCAGTAGAATAGGTTGGTTATGGTCTTTCTGACCGTAAAATGGGATGTTTCCAGGTGGTAGAGAAATTAGCAGGTGTTGTGTTTCTATGTAGCATTTTCACAATGTCCATGAGATAGGTGGAAATGGCTTCAACATTGTAAGAAGTATACAGTTAGAGAAAAAAACATATTTCATTAGTGACAAGATAACAGATCTATGATCACCGTGAGTGACTGGGTGCAGACCAAAGTCCTTACTTTTATCTTAATGAATCTAGATTCAGTAATACTTATACACCTTTCTTTATATAAGAAAAATATATTTATTTTACCATCTTTAAAGGATCATAACATAACATTGTTACAAGTTACAAAACATAGAATACATTTACAAAATATGTATTTACGTTACCCTTGAGTTTCTTGTGTGTAGAATGTAAAATAGGAACCCTTCTTTCATTCAGAGACCACAGTTAGGCCTCAATGGCTTCCCTAATGGCCAGCACATGGTCTCCTCACCACATGGCTCTTTCCAAGGTCTGTTGGCTCCGCCCCTGGGTTCCACCCTGGCTTCCCCACACGACTTCCTTATATACACTTCTCCATGTGGGTGTGACTCTCAGTTGGCTCAGGCATTACTACAAACCATATGTGGAATACAGCTAAATATATATATATTAGGTCCAACCTCTCTTACATTCCACCTTCTGATGTCATTGGCTAATATATTCCAAACTGGTTTTGAACAGCTCTTCACCAACCTTCAAAATAGCAATGCCAGCCACTTTATTTATACCTATGTGTGCTCGTGTGGGCTCTTCTATATTTTATATTATAATCACTGTACATGTTACTGGATATATCTTTTAACAAACGTGTTATACATATTAGTGTCTATAGCATGTATCAGGAACATATTATCACACCTCTGTTTTTTTACAGGTGACTGATTCCCAGCGAGATGAAAGAACAGGAAATATACCGGACCCTTGTCAATTGCGAAAAAGGAAAGTCAAGACAGGTAATTAATATTTTTATTAATTACTGATCACAATCAGGCTAGACATGAGTTCTAGACCTGCAGAGGTGTGGTAATATCTTCCTGATACGTGAGTGTTTTGTATACACTGGGTACGTTGACACCACTGATTTTTCTGTCGGAAAAATCTATGGCGGAATTCATTTCCAAAATCCAAGTTGAATCCTTCAGATTCTTGTGTTGCATTTTCACTTTGTCTTGGTGTTTTCACCACTGTTTTAGATGGAGATTAACCCTATTTCAATGGAACTCATTTGTGCCTCTGTTTCGGAACGAGGAATCTGAAGTGATTCCGCATCAAAGAAGTGACATGTCACTCCTTTCTCTTTGGTTTTGGTTCAGATTTGCAGTTGGTAACAGTGGTTTTCTCCACTGTTTGAAGGTGCATTTGTCCAATTATAATGGGGCTGATCTGTGTCTCGCCTACCCGACCAAGAATCTGAGGTGATCCACAATAAAAAGTGACATGTCACTTTTTTCATTCCGCATTGCTGATTTCCAGTCCACCGAGGAAATTTCCATGGCGTTTGTTCTGGGTTTCTCTTGGTTTGGAATTCTTCTGTGGATTTCTTCTTGAAATGAAAGGGAGGAGGATTTCATTCAGAATTTGTCGTGAATTCTGTCTCAAGTTCAGGAAGAAATCCCATCAAAAACTAGCTGTCAATATACCCTTAAAATGCATGCCGTCTATAGACACTACTCTTATAACGCAATATCTCAGGTACAAAGAGGACGGACATTGCTGCTTCTTACTCTCTCTTTTCTGTTGTTAACAATTCCCTTTGGTTTTCAGTAGAATAGGTTGGTTATGGTCTTTCTGACCGTAAAATGGGATGTTTCCAGGTGGTAGAGAAATTAGCAGGTGTTGTGTTTCTATGTAGCATTTTCACAATGTCCATGAGATAGGTGGAAATGGCTTCAACGTGTTATACATATTAGTGTCTATAGCATGTATCAGGAACATATTATCACACCTCTGTTTTTTTACAGGTGACTGATTCCCAGCGAGATGAAAGAACAGGAAATATACCGGACCCTTGTCAATTGCGAAAAAGGAAAGTCAAGACAGGTAATTAATATTTTTATTAATTACTGATCACAATCAGGCTAGACATGAGTTCTAGACCTGCAGAGGTGTGGTAATATCTTCCTGATACGTGAGTGTTTTGTATTCACTGGGTACGTTGACACCAAATCTATGGCGGAATTCATTTCCAAAATCCAAGTTGAATCCTTCAGATTCTTGTGTTGCATTTTCACTTTGTCTTGGTGTTTTCACCACTGTTTTAGATGGAGATTAACCCTATTTCAATGGAACTCATTTGTGCCTCTGTTTCGGAACGAGGAATCTGAAGTGATTCCGCATCAAAGAAGTGACATGTCGGGGGGCGTGGCTTGACATGGCTGTGTGAGGAAGCTGGTTTGTGAGCTCCCGGCTGAAGATTATAGCATCCACCTTCCTCTGAGCATCTACCATGGGGAAAACCTCCAAAAAAGGCACGATGGGCCCCACTAACCCTCTGGACACCTCTCAGGGGCATATTGGATCTTATTTTGGCCGCTATTCAGCCTTAATGGAGCAGGAGAGCGTGGCTGGCGAGGCCTCCCAAGATGGCCGCCGGGTCCCTTCACTGCCTACCGTGGCTAAGGATAGTGGAGACTCACCCTGGACGCCGTCTACGCGCTCAGGCCGCCGGAGGGGAAAGTCACAACCCGCCGCTGTGCTCCCGGCTGATGCTCCGGCCCTCCTCTCAACCCGTATCCCGGGCATCTGACGCTGCGGCTGCGGGACGAGACACTGCCTGCGTGTCCAACGCTGCCGCCAAGGGACGCAACATGTCCCGTGCATCCACTGCTGACTCCGAGGGAAGCGTCAAGGACCATGCAGCTGCCGCCGCGGGATGCGCCTCAACCCAGGCAGTTGATCCTGTAGCCGCGGGACGGGACACAGCCTTTGCGCCTGCTAGATCCGACTCCCGGCCTCGCCCTGCTGCTGCTGGAGCCGCGGCGGCATTCCCGAGGGAGTCCTCTGCAGCCGCGGTGCCATCCTCACAAGCTCAAGCGCCGGGCGGAGTGACGGAGGCTTCGCAGGACGATGTGGCATCCAGCCAGAGGCAGAAACCCTCCTTGGCCGCACATGGGGACGCAATGCAGGAGCGCCCCTCTGCAACGGGACTGCAGGTACCTATTGCTCCAGGAGCACCCTCCCTACGTATCCCTGCTGCCGGCCCTTCCAGTCATAGTCCTGTGGTTGCTCAGGGCACAGCCTCTCCCCAGGATCCTGTACCCCAGTGTCCCAGCACCTCTCCCCAGTGCCTGCTGGGCCTGGGGGTTACAGGCCCTGCCGGTGTCATGCAGCCACAAGCCCCCCCTGCAACCTCTATTAACCGGCATACCTCTGATGGGTCAGGGCCACAGATCGCAGGGGAAGGGAAAGACCCAGGGAGGGTTGCCTCACCCTCACATGCAGGCGTGGACTGGTCCGTCTTAACCCCGCAGCCCCACCAGGGCCCTCAGCGCTCCCCTTGCCCGGCTCTGCTTGGACCCTCCCCAGCATGGTCTACTGGTTCCTCTTGTCAGGATCTTTCACATCAAGGCCTCCCTGGGTGCTCGCAGGAAGTGCTTGGTGCATCCTCCTCAGCGAACAGTGCCTCTACCCCGTGCTCTCCAGTTGCAGCTCCCTCCATGGCTGGCACCCTCTCAAATCCCGAGGGTAGCTCACGTTGCAGCCTGGACTACTCTCCACCGATCTTTACGGGCCAACCCTGCTTGCCTCTTCTGGCACCTTCTGGGGCTTCTGGGGCTCACCAGATATCGCAAGCGCCATTTGTTGCTTCCTCAGCCGGTCACAATAGTAACCCTATCACGATTGCGGACCTTCAGCGTCTCACTCAGGACCTTCCTACCAAACAGGATATTTCCCTTATGGCGAAACAGCTTTTGGCGGACTGTAGGAAGGACTTCGACCAATTCCGCGCCAATCTATCTACCATGTCTACGAGAGTGGACTGTTTGCAACAATCACATGAATCCTCTTCGGCTTCGCTGCGGGAACTGCAGGGTACGGTACAACAACACTCTTCACAATTATTTGCCCTCCAGCAACATTTGGACGATGTCGAGAACAGAGGGAGGAGAAACAACGTCAGAATCAGGGGCCTCCCGGAGTCCTTTCCCTCCTCTGAGTTGTACTCCACCGTCTCCAACATCTTCAATGATATCCTGGACCGAGCTCCCACCACATTCATCGAGCTGGGCAGAGTTCATAGAGCATTGCATCCACCTAGCAAAGATGTTCATTCCCCATGGGACGTTATTTGCCGCATACATTTCTATGTTCTTAAAGAGGAAATTATGCAAAAAGCCCGCAGGCGGCGGTCTTTGACATATCAAGATCAGCCCATAGAAATGTTTCCGGACCTTTAACGCCACACCTTGGCGGAAAGGGCTTTGCTCAAACCAATTATATCTGTGCTGCGTGAAAGAAATATACCTTATAGGTGGGGCTTCCCCTTCGCTCTCATTGTATGACATGATGGCCGCATTTATACTCTGCGTTCTCCCGGAGATGTCCCAACGTTCCTACAGGACTTGCAGATTCCAAATATTTCCCTGCCTGAGTGACCCTGTCTTGCTCTGCCCAGGGGAGGGGGAGGTGGTCCCTCGGGCCCAGCTCAGGATTCACACGGGGATGTTCCTGGACTCCCGCCATGAAAGCCCCTTTCTAAGGGATCACGCTCAGTGAAAACATATTTGGTTTCGGGGTCTGCACCTGTTAACCCCCCTTAGTACGCATGTCTGAGGGTCGTTGCATATCTGTGATTGTTTTCCCCATGGAACACAACTGTTGCTCATATTTTGCTTATTTTTGACGCTTTTTTTTATGTTTCGTTCAGCTACTGTTTAGGATGCGCATGCATAAACACCGGTCAACATTGGCCAGGAGTTACTTCCCATTATGCCTGTTTTCCTTATCCCCCAAGTAGGGCTGGGAATCCCGTATGGCCGCTGTGCGGCTTTCGGGTCTTCCTATATGTTCAGGAGTTCTTATAGTGGTTTCTGCAGGGGCACAACATCCCTTTCTTTTCCCCTGCTGTTCTTGGTTGTTTCCTCTCTTTGCCTCCCCCGTCCTCATCTGTTTTTCCCTCCCTGCCGTAGCCGGGCGCAAGAGGTGGGCACAAGGCATTATCTTGCCCCTTTGCTGTTTAAATGGGGGACCTTAAGATAGCGTCCTTCAACGCCAAGGGTCTGAACATACCTCAGAAGCGGGCGCAAATCCTCTACCATTTCCACCGTCAAAAGGTTCAGATTATATGTTTTCAGGAGACACATTTCAAAGTAGACTATGTCCCTATAATCAAAGATAGATATTTCCTCCATTGGCATATTGCCAACTGCCCCTACTCTAAATCACGGGGGGTCGCTATTGCTGTCCATAAGTCCCTCTCTCACTCTGTACTTGGTTGTATTCCTGATGCTGAAGCCAGATACCTAATACTGATCTTAAAGATCGCTGGACATGTTTTTACAGTTGTAAATGTATATGCTCCTAATCATGGGCAAACGGCTTTTTTGTTAGAGGTACTAGATAAACTAAATTCCCATGCTCAGGGTACGGTCCTCTTTTGCGGGGACTTTTTTTTTTTTTTTTAAAGAATTTTATGGAATCCTTCAAGCCATTTACACATCATAAAGGTCAGCATCATTAAGGTTACATAGTAGTTCAACAGTTATTTAGGAGCACAAGATATTAACAGTTAGTGGCTGGGATTCATTTTTCTTTTTTTTTTCAAACCATAACACATTTGGCTTATTGAACATTACAACTTTGTCTATGAGTCGTTTCCAAGCGATATTATAAGAGTTAGAGATGCATAGACTGATTAAGACAGATAGTTATCCAACACAAAACTAAACATCAAAACCTGTTAACTAGCAGCTGTCGCACAGGCACTTTTCCCTCTCTAGTGTGAGCGGCATTCCCCCTGATTTGGGTGGGGGTGACACTCCCCAATGTGGAAATTCGGGTGCCCCCCTAAAATAAACTTTCCCGGGCCGGTAAAGTCTGAGGCAAATGGCCCCTATGATCCCCCGTTTATGACTTTTTTGGGGGGCAGTTACCCCCGTGCATGGGTTATTTCTAACTATGGGGGGGACCCCCGGGGCCCCCTATGGGGCGATCTCCTGGGGCCTGTTTAAGCTTCCCCAATCCAGCCTAAAATGAAAATGTGAATGCCCCTAAAAGGGAAGAGGGTCGGGGGGCCCTCCCAGGTTTTCTGGCTTCCAGTGGCGTCTAATCCCCTTTTGGGGGTCATCCCCAGCCATTTCCCGCTGCAGGAACCACTTATTTTCCCAAAAAAACTGTGTGGGGCTTGCTTTTTTGATAATAAAAGGGTATTGATAACTGGCCCCCATATCGGGAAAAAAATTTTCTCGCCCTTTTTTTCCTTTTTGGGTTGCGCGGCCCTCTACCAACCCCTCCTCAGCAGGAAAGAATTTTCTCCGGGAATTTGTCCAAAATTTGGGCCCTCGGGTTGGAGCCATCTGTGGAAAAAAAGGGCCCTTTTGGGAAAGCCACTGCGGGCTAAAATATGGGGGGCAGATTAATCCCCTCCCACTAAAGTGGTCCCGCCCCTCTACATGTCCAAAACCCGCCCAGGAAGCCGACTTTTTCAAAAGACGGCAGCCCCTTTTTTTTTTATTTAATTACAATATTCTCCCGGGAAACGTTTGACCCCACCGGAAACACTCCCAAAGTATTTGGTATAGGCCCTGCCTTGGGCAAGGAAACATCAAAAGCATGTATCTGAGTTGTAAATTCCCATTCTAAAACCTGATCGGGGAAAAGATATCATTATGCTTTTTTTTAAAAGCGGGGGCATCCCTATGAAACAACCGGGGGGGAAAATACTTATGAGCCAGGGGATAGGGTGTTTAAGATGGGGTGGGCTGCAAGGGCTGGGTCTTTTTCCGCCCATTTTTTTAAAGTTGGTGCAAACCGCGGAAAGGGTCCCAAAAAATTTTTTTCTGAAAATATTTATATCATTGGACAGTATTCCCTTTTTCTGGTAGGGTCTAAGTAGGGCATCCCCCAAAGGGTGGATTCCCAGTCCCTGTTTTTCTTTTAAAGCCCAATATTTCCCGGCAATAGCTGGTGGCCTGCAAAATAATAAAAAAAGGGGAATAGTGATATCGGGGAAATACGTTTCGCATTCTGCATAGCTAAAAGGGAAAATGATTTGGGCGGGAAATTTATCCAGTGCTCTACATTACCAACCCCCGGGGCCTATGTTTTTGTTTAAAAAGAACCCATGTGGCCTGCCTCCTTGAAAGTCTGGGTTATGTAATGGGGATGGGTTAAAATAGAACGGGTAGGTGATGGGCCCTAAAGCGGGGCCTAATTTTTTCCCCAGGCCCGCCATTTTGGGCATGAGCAGAAGCGTTACTGCGTATTTCCCCTGGGGGAAAAGCTAGCGAATGGAAAGGTGAAAAAATTTTTTTTAAGTGATCCCGGGTTATAAACAAGGTGCCCCAGTGAACTGAAATGTGAACCACTTTTTCCCCCTTTTGCCCAGTTTTAGAAATAACGGGGCCGGGGCCCCGCCAGGTTATAGAACGGACATTAGGAAATCCCAAAACCCCCCACTCACTTGGGGCAGCTGTATTTAATGTAAAAAGGGGGATGGGGGGGCGCGGCCACCCCCAGATAAAGCCGCGGTACGGGTTTGGGAAAAAAAATTTTCCCCCCTTTCGGCCCGCAAGTACAAAAGCGTAACATCGGGAAGATTTATAGTAAGCGTGGAAACCTGTCATTTTAAGGGGAGATTCACTTTTCCCCATGAAGGGGGGCGAGATATGCCCCCCCTTTTTTTTCGGGGAGCTGAAAGGTTCAGATAAAATTTTTGCAGGTTTAACTCAGGCAGTGGGTCGGGGTTCCTAGTTAGCTATATCCCAAAGGTACTTCAGGGAAGAGGTGCACCTTTTTAATGGGGTGTGATGTCGCCCATAGCGGTTTTGGGGGGGCCCCTTAGGGGGGCATCCCCCTCATTTTTTTTCTACAAAAATGTTATATCCCAAAGCCCGCCTTTATCTCGAATTTTCTGCTAGGATGGCGCCCAGTGCCCCTTGGGGGTTCGGGAAAAAAACCATCAAGGGGAAGATCATCCCGCATACCGGTTAAATTTTGGGCTCTTTTTTTTAAAATTTTTAATGCCTTGGAATCGTGGGGATTGAGAGATGAAAAAATAAAAGAGGGCCCTAGGAGGGGTTTTAAACCAAAAAGGGGAAAGGGGACAACCCGGGTTTTGCCCCCTAAATGGCCCCAATAGTTGGGGATGCGTGACCATTTACAAAAAGGGATGTGGGCAATTCGGTGTAAAGATCTAAAATCGAAAAAACCGAACCAAACCCCCGACCTGCCAGGGGGGCAGCGAAAAACCCGGCCATCCCATTTTGGTCAAAGGTTTTTCCCCCGCACCCCAGGCCAAGTAGCAAGAAACCGGTTGAGCTGGGTCTTGGGCCGTTTTGAACGGGCCGCGCCGCCACCCGGATTTTTTCTGGGGGAGTGTGGGCCCTAACAAACCCCGACTGATGTGGATGATAATCTTGGGGGAAAGATTGGACCCCTTTTGGGCCATAATTTTTGCAAAAAGCTTATAATCGAAATTCAGGGGAAAGTTTTGGACGGAAGGATTTATCGGGGGTAGGTTTCTTTTTTTGGTTTTTTAAAGAGGGGGAGTCGGCCCCTGGAATCCAAGAAAGACCCAACTTCCCGATTTTGGCCCAATATAAAAGATTTTGTAAAAGTTTTGTGAATAGGGATATTTTCCGGACTTGAAATTTTTAAATTTTCCCGGCGAAAACCGCGGGGCCCTTTGGTTTTTTTTCCCTTTTGGGGCAGATGGGGTTATCGCAATGCGGCCCTTCCCCCCTCCTCAATGGCCCTTTCAGCCCCGCCCCGTTGCCACTGTGTTCCAGGAAAAATTAATAAAATCCGGGAAAACTCGGACATTTTTTGTTCGTAAAAGGGATTTGCTTTAAATAAAGGGACTCATAATAATCGGTAAAGACTCTTTCGATTGCCTCGGGGCCCTGTGAGGGTAGATCCTTTGCCGGCATTTGATAAAAGAAAAATTGGGGGGGGCGCGTCCTCCATGTTTTGGTAAAGGTTCGCTAAAAGCGGCCGTTTACCTCCCCATTTTATAAATTTGTTTCGATTTGGCCTGTACATGCATGTGGGGCCCTGACCCTGCAGGAAAGCTTCTAGAAAGGCCCCCCGGGTTTCCCGTAATTTTGGAGCTTTTTTTCGATGGAGGGGAGGACATATGTGCCCCCGTGCATTTTGGACAGCGAAGAAATTTCCCCCAAAATTTTTGGTAAGGGGCCCCTATTTTTCTTTCCCCACATAGCTAAGAATGTTGCCTCCAAAAGGGTTTTTGGGCTCGTAAACCCCACAGCAGGGGAAGATTGTCCCGTGTGATCGTTATCACGCTGACTGGAGCCATTGTACCTTAAAGGGAAATTTCCCAAAGTTTTTCAGATTGCGTAAGATAACTTTGGGGAAAAGCCCCTAATTTTTAGGGCGATGGGGGGGGGAGAGATTACCCCGATCCCAAAGTCACGGTGCATGGTCCCCAGGCAGCATCGTAAAAAAAGGGAGGATCGTTATGTTAGGTATAGGGAGGTGGAGACCAAATCATGTCTATCCTAGAGTATGTTTGTGGACTTTTCCGATTTAAAAAGGGATAGACCGATCAAAAAGGGGTTAGTCCCCCCTCCAGTGGTCCCAAACAAATTTAGGGTTTTCCCAGGGGGGAAGCTCCAAATGGGGGCTGTGAGGAGGTCCTACCTGTTGTTGGGGGGGTGATTTATCTAGGGGTAGGGGTTTGGGGACGTATTGAAGTCCCCTGCTATCAACAAGGTTCGAGTGGCTCCCTTTGCATGAGGGAAATTTTTGTACATCTTCAAAGAAAGGGCCATTGGGGGGTTTTTTGGGGGTTTTAATTAACTATGGGGGTTTAAAATTTTGTTTTCGATTTTTAAAATCTTATAAAAAGAAAACACCTTCATCATCTGAATGTTGGGTCCCACATTTTCCCTTTGGGCTAACCGGTTTTTAAAATATACAGGGAAAATCCTCTGGATTTAGACTTGTAATTTTGCCACTATCGGGGACAAACCATGCGGCCTTTTATAGGGGCAAAACCAACCCCCCCCCTTCCAAAAAGTCTCCTGGAGACAGAATAAGTCTGCCCGGAAAACCCTTTTTAAAACAATAAGAATCTTTTGTCTTTTTTTTGGGGTGTTCAAGCCTGAAAAAATTCCAGGGGAAAATTTAAATTTTAGGGGTTTGGGGTTTTGGGGTCACTGAATCTTCTTGACCGCGGCTCCATCCTGTATCTCTGAAAAGGGGGAGTAAAAAATTTTTGTGTTAAACGGGTTTTATGGGCCCAAGGCGTCCCAGCGAGCGCCTCGGGGATCTAACCTGTCAGGGGGAACCTCTTGGATAATTCCACTTGAGGAAGGGGGGGCTTTTGGGGAGTCAGTAAATCTTTTTTAAACCCTCTCTAAAACCATATAACTAAAAAAGAGCCAACGGGGGTTCAGGGTCGACATAGTCAACTGGACTTTAAATCGGGGCCCCCGAGACCCCGCCGTGCTCATATACCTGCCAAAACATTTTGGGTGAAGTAAAAAATTCAAAAACAAAAAAACATTAAAAAATCCTATAAACTTTGAAGCATGGAAAATTTTAAAAAAAAGTTTGAAAAGTCCCCCGAAATCTTTCCCAAAAGGGTTTTGAAACAATTTCGGCCCCAGCCTCTATGGATTTTTTTTGGGTTACAGTTCCGGCATCAAGGGGAAATCTTTGCCTTTGTTCCTGTGGGAGGAAGTGGCGTGCCACTTTTTCGGGGGGTCAAAAAACACCACCTGACCATTTTCTTGTATTTCAATCTCCCCAAAGGGGATAGAAAAAAGGAAAAGCGAATGTCCTGGTTTATGGGGGTGTTTGCATACTGAATGAAAGGCCTTTCCCCTTCATTAAACTTGTTTAGAGAATTTTTGGAAAATTAGTATTTTTTCTCCCTGGGCCTTTTGACCTCCCTCCTCTGTCTGAGGATTTTAAAAAAATTTTTTTTTTGACTGTCCATTAAGAAATCTGGGTATGATAATGTCGGGTCTTCCCCCCTGTTCACCTCCTTTCTCCCCAAAGGGGGACTCCCCTCAATTAAAGTGGGGCTCTGGGGAGGGCAAGTTCTAAGTTGTTGCTAAATCGTGGAAACCCAAATAGGTAGCCAGGGGACGGGGAGTACGACTTCCGGGCCCCCCCATGAAAATGTAGATTTTTCCTCTTCTCTGGTTTTTTCCCGGTCTTCTAGTTTATTCTTGGGGTGGCTCAATGGTTGGGGGGTGGGCTGCAGTGGGGTCCCTCAACTCTAGCACTGCTGTCCTTTTCCCAAAAACACTTTCGGGATTCCAAGTCAAACTGTTTTTTGGGAAATTTTTCGAATTTGCAAAGGGGCGGTGTCTATCGATGTCTGTGCAGCGTTAAAATTTAGGCCTGTAGGGCGTCAAAATCTCCTGTCAAAAAGTGGGAGCAAAATACGGGAAACCTCCTGCCCAGTGTGAAACCCCTCGGGGCTAGTTTAAAAAATTTTTTTTTTGTGGGTTTTTGGGGTATGTTTCGCTGTTTTGTCCACTACCGAAAAAGAGCGGGGATTTTTGCTCGGGTCGTCTAGGACAAATTTTCCCCTAATCTTGGGGTTTTTTTCCCCTTTTGGCGTTTTAAGGGGTTTCAAGTATTAAAATCCCGTTAGGGCGATTATTCGCTGGGAGGGTAAAACCAACTGGGGGATATAGGCTGGGCGACTTTTTTTGGGGTAAAGAGCTATTTTTGTGGGACTACATTCAGATAAAGTCCGAACAAACCCCTGGGGCACATTCAATTTGCAGCCACATCTGTGTGTTTTCAGAGTAACTAAGGGATTGCCCCGAATGCCCCACCCCCCAATTTGCAAGTTTTAGAAGCTGCTGCTATAGATCGCCTCTGATGGCACTTCTGCCCCGCAAAAAAACCCTAAATTTTTAAGGAATAAAAGTCCTTTTTTGGGGACCTTTTAAAACTAACACCACCAGCCTCTGTTTTCAGTTTTTTATAAGTGCATATAAGTGCTGTGTTAATGCAAAGTAGATGTCACGTTATCAGGCAGCCTTCAACCCAGTTGGGGTTTGGGGTGTAGTCAGACAATATGCAATTCAGAGATCTGGGGTATCCCCAACTGCAGGGGTTTTTGTGAAGTGCTTGGCAGGACTGGCTGGGGAAATGGCCTGGAGCACCCGGGGGCCTCAGGGTGAGGGGATTTTTAGGGGTTCGGCGTTGTATAAACCCGGCCCGCAAGCCGCGTCGCTTTCTTTTTTAGGGGAAAATAGGGGGGCCGCAGCTGATTTCCCCCCCCGGGCTTTCAAAGATGGCCGCCCCTGTAGGGGAGGGGGGTAAAGAATGGCGGGTTTCGCGCCAAAAAATTTTAAATTTAAACCGTGGGGCCTTAGAGGGGCCTTTAATTTTGGGGGGTGGTTGAGCCCCGTTATGCCCCCTTCCCCTCGGGAAAATCTCAAACCTCCTTGGGGCCTCCGGCGGCACTCCTCAGGGTGGCAAGCGCGGGTGGGTTTCCCCGTCAAGGGGACGTGTGCACAGGCCGGGGGGTTTTGGGGGCCCGCATCTCACCTCCGTCCAGCAATCAGGTCTCGCCGAGAAGCTTTCGTTTAAGGTTTCCCCCCTCCGGGCCCTCGCACGGGTTTTCTCCACACACCAAGGCGCCCTTGGCCCCCACCCGGGTCCCCAGGTACCAGCAGCTCCCCGGGCTAGAGAGGGGGGCGGGGTGGATCCGCCGGGGATGTGCCGCCCGTAATCTGCGGCTTCGGGCTTGGCAGCATGGGATGGGGCCTGCTTTCCTCCTTCCCCTCGCCTCAACCTTCGGCCTCCCGTCAGTCCAAGGGCTCTCCCGGGTTTCCGGCCCCTCGGGTATCACGGCCTCCCCGGGTTGCAAGGGCCAGATGAGGCTTTTTGCAGCCCCCGGACCAACCCGTGTCTGTAAAGATGGGGCTTATATCCGATGTCTCTCGCGTTCCCCGCTCTCACTTCCAGCCAGTAGCTTGGGCAGAAGGACGAGCTGTGATTTCCCGAAAGTGAGGGGATTCAGTCGCAGCAGCAATACGGAGCCCATTAAGATGTCTGCCCGCGCCATCTTGCGTCCCCCCGGCCCCCCCGTCAGTTTTTGCGGGGGCTTTAACCTCACATCTTGACCCCACATGATACCTCCACCGGGCGCGCCTCATCTCGAATTCAGCTATCAAAGAGTTAAGAAAGCTCTGTTTCAAATCCATTCCAGGCTCCCTGGTGGTTTGGCGGCTTCAGCAACCCTCAGAATAGGTATTACAAGAGCTTCAATCCTCCTCCCCATAACACATACCTTCATATCGAATAATACTTCTTCAACATGGTGCCCTCCCTGGTTTGCCTTCTCCACCATACGGGAACGGGCTCTTGTTACGGATTCATGCGCCGACTAATGATCACCTCTCCTCTCCCATATCTCCTCCGCTCGGCCAGATCCTGAAAGGCTTAATGAATCTCCTATGCTGGATAACTGTTTGCCTTGCTTGAGCATCAGAAGGTTACTCGAAGACTTCATTTTCGACCAATGCGAGGGATCACCATCATCTCCAATATTTAAATGGGAATCCCAAGAAATTGTGTTATTGGCGAGGGGTGTTTTCATCAAGCATTGGTAGTCTTCTCAAGAGGGCGCGTTCATCCGCCATCTGCAAAGGCTTTGCAAAGGTTTGCCTCGTTTTGGAACTCCATGCATAAACAACCCTATTCCGAGGAGTGTGTAGTAAGACCTACATTATAGCCAGACCTTTGAAGTTCAAGACTCTAAGAGGCCCTCCATGTGTAAACTCCTGAAGGTCTGCCGTAGCATTTTTTATGACTTGGGAAACAAGAGTGGGCCACCTCTTGGGGCACGGGCTACAAGGATATAATCACTCAATCCTTTATCCAAGTATTAAAATTACACAGGGACTCTGCCCCAATACCACTGATCTGATTTGCCAGTGAAATCCGTTTTCCTATACTCCAGTTTTATATATCCTCCCCCGTGTCCCTCCCGGCCCCCTTCCTCCTCCCTTGGACTGAAGCCTTCTCTCCATTTTCCACCGCTCTTTACTCGGCTGAGGATCAACATGTTTTAGAGGAGCCAATCTTCGGGAGAGGAATTGGAAGCCGCCATCAAAGACACATGGGGGAAAGAGCCCCGGCCAGATGGTTTACCATTAAAATTTTTTAAAACTTTGCTCCCCTCCCATAATCTCCCCTTGTCTTCTGGGAAGCGATTACAAATAATGTCTCCCCTCCTCCTCTCCCTTACTCCCTGCAGGATCCTCCCCTTGCACATATTACAGGTTTATTAAACCGCAAGGCTGGGATAAGACCCGAGAGCCTGCGGGAGCAATAGGCCAATTTCGTCTTCTCAATGAAAGACCTCAAAATTTTACGCCAACACCTAGCCAAACGCCTATAAACCCCCACGCACCTGCCCTATCAACCAGATCAAGTAGGCTTCAATCCCGGGTAGTGAGGAGAGGATTACACCTTAACGAACCTTTATATCATCAACCCCGCTCATCGCGGGGGGATCCCTTGAATGATACCTGTCGCTCGATGCTAAAAAGCATTTGACAGTGACCTCTTGTGACACTCTGTCAGACACTTTTCGACACATTAGGCCTTAGGAACACCCCTCATTTACCTCCAGATTCCTAGCACATTAACCAAAATCCCTCGGCTAGGGTGGGAAGATTAAATGGCTCCCTTGATTTGATGCCTTTGAAGTAGATCGCAATAGCAAACTAGACCAGGGATGCCCCCCTGTCCCCACTGTAAAGTTTGATCATGGCTACCTTTGATGGCCGCTATCCGGGCCAGTTCCCGGACATTAAGGGGGATACGGAATTGGCACGCAGTTAAGTATCAAGGTTCTGTACATTTGCTGATTTAACTAGCTTGAATTTACCTGACGTATCAGTATTTGTATCATCTTCCCACCCTGAAATGGCGGACCTGGCCCGTTTTAAGCTCATGGTCCCAACTATAAAATAATCTTTTCTAAATCAGACAGCCCAGAAAATTTCCTCCCCCTTAAAACTTATTCCAATAACATCAAGCGAACTCCCCTTATTCTGGCCTGTAGGGGAAATCTCTTATCAGGGAACCAAAATCCCGCGGATTTAACACAGCACTATGCGTTCAATTTTCGCCCTTACTTGCTCAGATTGGTACCCCGATTGTTGTGGGGACTGGATACGAAAAGACCTTTTCTTCATGAGTGGGAGAATGAATGTACATTAAGAAGACTATACTTCCGAAAACATTTGTCCCTAGTCCAGACCGTTCCTATCATTCTGCCCTCTTCCTTTTTGGCCCCCGGCTAAGCATATGCTTTCGAAATTTAATGTGACAAATCTCGTCGTCCCCCGAGAATAAGAGGATAGCTGCTGTCCCCGGCCTAAGCAGGAGGCGAATGGGTCTGCCCTGAAAGTCAAGCTTTTAACTATACCCTTGCAGCCCCCGCCAATGGCGAGGATTTCTTGATCTAATACATAGCCCTGGGGCCATGTTGTGTGTTTTTTCATTGCGCCAGACCATTTGTCGGAGGTCTATGAATTTTCCCTCCCTTTGTCCCGTCTAGTCTCCCCAAACGGGATCCACAACCCTTATCCTTCAGTGCTATGCACACGTTCACTATTTTGCATCAGTCCAAACCCTCAAGTCACTGTTTGGAACTGAATGCCCCCTTAGCGCCCATCTCAGACAAACCTCCTTCCCCCCCATGTTGCCCTCCTGAATGTACACTTTCTGGGATCTCCCAGCTCATCCCATTTTGGTCACGCAGATCCATAGGCAAGGATCCTTACTACTCCCATTGGAGGATAAACTGCACTGCCAACTGGGTCATCCCGTAAGACATATCATTTGAAAATTACTGTGCCAACTCTGTCCACATCCTATTTAATTTCCACCATCTACGAAAAAATATATATGTAGACCTTTACTTCTTATGCCAAGAACATTTGCGTTGCGCTCCTACGCTTGCCCAACAAAACCAGATTTCCCCTACTCTACCAATTGGCTCAAGCTCCCTGGCTCTCAAACACGATCCCTCATTACTGTGCAACATGGAAAAGAACTTCCAAAAAACCTCTCTGTGAGCAGTGGAAGAAGTTTCTTCTTACTCATAAGGCGGTAAAATAGCTTGGTAAGCCACAAGGAAGAAACGAGTTTAAGGTGCTTTCGAGATTACAAGGGTAGCCGGCCTCACTTCACAAATGAAACCGAGCATTCCCTGATACGTGCTGGAGGTGGCCTTCCGGAAGGTTCCGGCACTATGAGTCATGTTTTGGTGGTGGGTTGCCAAAGCGAGGCGGGGCTTCTGGGGAACGTTTCTCCCGGGCCATCATGACTGTACAGGGACGCCTTAACCAGATTTGCCCCAGAGGCCCCCTCTGTTTTAAGTTCTGTCACTCACCTCCTCCTATAAGAAGTCCCCTAAAAGACACCTTCTTTACTCTTCGAAAAACGGTGGATCGCCTTGCCCACTGGCGGCAAACTGTTCCTCGCCTCCCTAAATGGAATGTGGTGAGCGAAGTGGCAATCAACTTATCTTTATGGATGAATTTGATTGCGCGCACCCCCGAAGCAGCATTACACGTTTTTCTCGACATGGGCTCCATGGCTTACCTACAAGCCAGTCCCCCCGGAGTTTTCAGGGCTTGGATTTTTGGAACCCCTTGGTGTTTTAAGTAATTTGGTTGCTCTTTTCTTTTCTCTTCAAAATGAGGTCCCGGAATCCCTCACACTTGTGGCCTGCCCGTCAGGCGCCCGGCTGAGTGCATACTCCACCCCCCTTCCCCTTTATTTGGTACTCTTTCTTTTGTTTGTCCTTTTCCTTATTCTGCTATCCTGACTCAGGGTAGTTTATTGACTCATTTAAGACCTGGAACGGCGGGACCCTTACCAAATTGTTTTTTTTTATTTTTTCCCTTTGCCCAGTCTAGGCCTGTTTTTGCCCGGTTATTAGTTTTTGTGCATGGGGAAGGGTTTATGTGGTTTCCCCCCCCCTTTTTTTTGGGATTTACATTTTTAAAATTATGCTTTTTTTTAAAAACTGCCTTTTTTTTTTAAAACCCCCAAAAAGGGAAAATGTTCTTCCCCTTTATATGATTTTTTAAAAATTCAAAAATTTGGCTTTAATAAAAACCCTATTTTTGGGAAAAAAAAAAAGAAGTTTACATTAATCAACTCCCCTTTTTCTTTGGTTTGGGGGTTTTAGATTTTTCAAATTTTTAACAGTGGGTTTTTTCCCCCCTGTTTTAAGGTGCAATTTGTCCCAAATTTTTTTGGGGGTAATCTGTGTATCGCCTACCCGACCAAGAAACTGAGGTGGGTCCACAATTAAAAAAAATGGGAAACCCCGGCAAATTTTTTCATTCCGCATTGGGTGATTTTCCATCCCCCTGGGAAATTTCCCCGGCAAAATTTTTTCGGTTTTTCCCCCTTTTGGGTTTTTTAATTCTTCGTGGTTTTCCCCCTTGAAATGATAAAAGGGGGAAGGGAAAAATTTTCCCCTTCAGAATTTTGTCGTGAATTTGCCCCCAAAATTTTTTCCCCGGGGAGAAATTTCCATCAAAAAAATAGCTGTAAAAAATACCCTTAAAATGCCTTCCGGCTAAAAAACACTACTCTTATAACTTAATTAATTTTCAGGTTCCCGAGAGTTTTCGGACATTGCTGTTCCCTTTAAAATTCCCCCTGTTTTTTTTGTTGTTTTACAATTTCCCTTTTTGGTTTTTTTAGTTTTGAAAAGATTGGTTAATTTGGTTTTTTCCCGCCGTAAAAATGGGATGTTTTTCCCCGGGGTTAAAAATTTTTAAAAAAAAACCCCCCCCCCCAGGGGTTTTGGTTTGGGGGTTTTTTTTTTTTTTCTTTTTGTAAAAAAGGGGGGAAAACATTTTCACAAATTTTTTCCATGAGATAGGGGGAAAGGCCTCAATGTTTTTTAAACAAAAGAGTGTCTATAGCATGTACCCAGGAACTATATCACCCCTCGTTTTTTTTTTACAGGTGACTGATGCCCAGCGAGTTTGAAGAACAAGAGATATAGGGGACCCTTTCAATTGCGGAAAGGATAACAAGACAGTTTAAAATATTTTTTTAATTATTTCCATTCGGGGCAGACAAATTTCAGACCTTCAGAGGTGGGGTAATACTTCTGAACGGGGTGTTTTTTAACCGGGGGTAAGTTGACTCACTGATTTTCTGTGGGGAAAAATGTGGCGGAAATTTTTTTTTCCCAAAAAACCCAAAGTTAAAACCCTAATTTCTTGTTTTATTTCACTTTGTATTTTTTTTTCGACACTGTTTTAGATGGAGAATTAGCCCTTTTTTCAAGGGAACCATTTGTGCCCTGTTTCGGGACGGGGAAAACTGAAGTGATTCTGCATTAAAGAAGTAATATCACCCCCTTTCCTTTTGGTTTGAGGTTAGATTTGCAGTTGGAAAACAGGGTTTTCTCCACTGTTTGAAGGCGCACTGTCCAATTTTTAAGGGGGCTAATTGTGCCCTCGCCTACCTGACCAAGAATCTGAGGTGATCCACAATAAACATGACAGTCATTTTTTCTCCGCTTGCTTTTTTCCAATCCACCGAGGAAATTTCCATGGCGTTTGTTCTGGTTTCCTCGGGTTTTGGATTTTCTGTGGTTTCCTCTTGAAATAAAAGGGGAGGAGGTTTTCATCAGAATTTGTTGTGAATTTTGCCGAATTTCAGGGACAAATCCCATCAAAAAACTACCCGCAAATAACCCAAAATACTGCCTCATAAAAAATCTCTTATAACGCAATATTTAAGTACAGAGGACGGACATTGGGTGCCCCTTACTCTGTTTTCTGTTGTTCACAATTCCCTTTTGGTTTTTTTCGAATAGATTGGTTTTTTTGGCTTTTCTGACCGTAAAATGGGATGTTTCCTGGGGGAAGAATAGTGTTGAGCGTTATTATCGACAAAGTTGAAAAAGGCAAAAAGTTTTTATGTTTACGAAAATTTTTAGATCATGCATAATTTAGGTTAAAATCTGTGCACTTTATTAAATGCGCCATTTTTGGCGCTTTCCTGCTTTTGGGGGCCAGCAAATCAGCTTCAGAATAAGCAGGGGGGGAGGGGTTTTAAAAAGTCATGGGCTGGGATTGTAGGTTGCGATTTGGGTGGAAAAATCAAGCCCCCGTTTTTCAAAGAACGCTTTTCCTGTTCACCCCCGTGTTCCAGGTCTAGGCAAAGGACTTGCCTCGCTTGTGCAAAAAGCCAGCGAAATTATTTTTTTCTTCACAGAGAAACCTCTACTTTTTTTGCCCGTGATCCTTACAATTTAGTTGATTAGATTGGAAGATTTTTTTTAGTTAGGTAGAAATTTTTAAGGAGAACCACTGTAAAGTCCGGGGGGGGGGGGGAAAAATTTTGGGGGGGGGG